>OMNZ01088898.1:0-17047 GCA_900303255.1 Lesueurigobius sanzi
AAATTAGGTCTGATTTCTATAAAATTGAGACAATATTTACGTCCATGCTGTCAGTAACAGCAAGTAAATAAATGTATACAGTGAAACTGATTGACTCTTGTCTCATACAACTAGTGGTAATTAAAACAGTGGACTTCAGGCAAGAAATGATTGGTGTTTGATTTTGCAATATTTCTTTCTCTTTACTATTGTAGATAATGCATTTTTTTTTCCTGAGTGCAGGTCACTACAGGGATAGATGAAGAGGAGATACAAGAGGTCAAAGGTAGAGGTGCAGATGAGAAACAAGAGGTCAAAGGAAGAGGTGCAGATGAGAAACAAGAGGTCAAAGGTAGAGGTGCAGATGAGATACAAGAGGTCAAAGGTAGAGGTGCAGATGAGATACAAGAGGTCAAAGGTAGAGGTGCAGATGAGAAACAAGAGGTCAAAGGTAGAGGTGCAGATGAGCTAAAAGAGGTCAGACTCCAGGATGCAGAGGAGACCAGAGGTAAAGGCACAGAAGGCATACACAAGAAATATAGTTTGTTTATTAATTACATGTTGCTGTGACAGAAGTGTGATTGAGTTCAGTAAGGTAATTGTACCAGTGTTTATGGCTTGTCCATGAAGCTAAAATGCACCAGAATGAAGGAAATTGCATGCATATGGTTAAAAAATTTCCTGGGGGAGGACTCCCAGACCGCCCCTAAGGGGCTCAGTTTCGACCCCCCCAATATTCAATCAAAAGTTACGCCCTTGCCTTGGGCAAGATACTTCACCACCTCGCATACACTGGTGTATGGATGAGAGTGTGAAAGGGTGAGTGGTTCCTTGATGTAAAGCGCTTGGAGCCTAAAGCAGGTATAGAAGAGCAATATAAATGTGACCATTTACTATTTTCATGAATTGTGTTAAAATGAAGGGTTTAAATGTCACTGGATAGCATTACATTTGTTTCCAGTCGACATTATATACAGTTGTGCTCAAAAAGAGGGTCTTTGATGTCTTCTGATGTTGACTGTACGCAATGTGGATTACAACTGCTGCTAATGAGAAAACAACTACTAAAACCATGAAAATGAAGTGTGGACGGTCAGTTTTAGCATGCACCTCATGCAGGAGGCTGTTGAGAGTGCAGTAATGAAGACTGAAGCACAGCAGGACAGGTGAGAGGAGCGAGTCTCTGCCTTTTATCATAACTGCAGTGATCTTAAAATGCTATTTGAGACTCAGATAGTATTTCACCAGCACGAAGGGGACTGCTCAGAGTAAAGAATTTGTGCTAGTACAGTGCACATCCTGATCAATGTTTATAGTTCCTTTGCTTTGTTTTTTTACTTTTCATAATTTGTACGATCATAAACAAGTACAAATAGATTATATTATGTACATATCAAGGGTCTGAGAAACTACTTGATGGTTTCCTTTCTCTTTTTTTTTACTATTTACATGATCATAAACGATGTACAGTATGTGCTGGACAACATAGGCTCATGCTTCAACTCATGCTTCAATATACATGAGTGTATTTTTGACAATTCTCTGCCTCCTCAAGAGAAAATGTATTTCACAAACTGCAGTTTTCAAGTTTTTCAAATTTTGCTGTAATTTGCTGCTGTAAAGTCAGGGGTAGGTCAACATAAGTTCTGTGAACTTCAACCTTCTCATTTTGAGTGTGCAAATATTGTCTTCTTGTTTTAAACATTTTGTCTTTATTTACCATGCATCTGGTAAACATGGTTGTCCCCGGAGCAGGGTTCACCTGGACTAACCCTCTCTGCTCTGCCCACTGCCCAGTGTGTGCCAGCATCTCCTCTGTGTCTGTGGTCACTGTGCGTGCTTTATAAGTCTCCACTTGGCTCTGCTCAAATGCCTGGCACTCACCAAACACCATTAGAATCAGACAAAAATAGCACGTTGGACCCGTGGGCACAGACACACAAACATCAGACACGGCTGTAATGACTGGACTCGTTAACCTCAGGTCATCAGCCAAACATGAGTGAGGACGTCTGTGGAGTGTCCACAAACCAAGCAGCAGTGGGGTTGATCTGATATGGCTCCTTTCCATAGGAGCAGAGCATTTTGCTGCTGTTTCCACAGCCAAAAACTTTCAAGCACTTTCCACTTTTCAATGAGCACCATATGTAGCAGTCAAGTAGCAGCTAATATCAGCGACTGAGAAGCTAAAGGCTGTGCAAGAGACTGATGCAGAGATTCAGACACTGGCAAAGCAATTTTTAACGAGCATAACCTTTGCCTGCAGCTGAATTCTGCTGAAGCCTTGTATTGCTCCCACCTCAGCGTTCACACTGAACCAGCAGTGGTTTGGGCCAATCACGTGGCAGTATTGTGGATATCCGGACCTTACAAACACAAGAAGCGCTGAGCCAAACCGGAAAAACATGTCAGTGCAGGAGGATGGATGCGTAGTCACATCAAATCTGTTTTAGCAGAATCCACCATTTTCTTGCGCAAAAGCTGTCACGAGTCAAAATTTTTGATTAACGATTATTGTGAGAAAAAAAATATTCACAATGATCGGGCATAAGGAAGAAAATACAGAGAAAAGAAAATAAATTGCATTTTATATTTATTTAATGACTGCTTAAATTGAAAACCTATTGAACATTCAGCCTACGTTAAAAATATAATATAAACTGAACTTGTTGTTAAACTGGTTAATATTTCCATCCCTAGTAACTTTAGGGGAAAAAACTGTAAAAAGTTTCTGTCAAGCATATGTTAAATGTGATTTTGACGAACTAAACAAATATCATGGTGAATGGTGACACGTCTCATGCGAGAAAATGTGCCACTTTCCCCCACAAACGGCGGTGCCATGTTGCATCCCGTGTGTCCCCGTCGCTCACCTGTTCGTGCGTCATGCTGTGCAGCTCAGAGTGCCAGGAGGCGGAGTCAGAGCGGTGGTAGGAGGGGGGCGGGGCGAAATCCTGCAAGATGATTGGGTCTCGCTCCTGACACAGAGAGGTCAGGTGACTGATGTACAGCCTCAGTTTGCTGCGGTTCTGACTGAGATCCAGGAGCGGAGCGAGGATCTGAGCGGAGACAGAGGGGAACAGGGATTAGTGCGGGAAAACGTCAAGGAAATATGGACAAATGTGAGAAAGAAATGACTAAATCAGGGAAAGGCAGTGATCTGGAGGGTGATTTTGGCTATGAAAGATGACAGAGATGATCTGAGGGAGACAGGGGGGAGAGAGGTTATTTAGTGGGTGCAATGATCGGTAAATAAACTGTTACATTTTCAGGTTTTGGGCCAGTTTGTTCTCTTATAAACTTTTACTTGGAAACAAATAATTGACCTAATGTAAGGAGTGTAACAATTGCACTGATACACAACTAAATTAGGTGCATGTGTGTGTACACTGTATGTGCGCGCAAAAGAGCTGCAATACTACATTACTACATTGTATGTGTGTTTTTGTATTTAAAGCAACACAATGCCATGGTGTTGTGTTGTTGATTGCACAAATAGGACCAACAACTCAGGACTTAAATTTGATAACATACCGGCAGGTGCGCACCCTTTTCAGAAGAATAGAGGAGACTTACGGTTGCATGCTATCAAAGGAGACAAATGGTCCGACGTTGAGTTCAAGGATACACGCTTTTGTGGTGCTCATTTTATATCTGGTAAGATTATGTTTTTATTTACAATGAATCAGTGTTTGACAAATAAATATATGAAATAAAATAATATTTTTTAGGCCAAATCATGAACCACCCTGTACAGAGAGCTGCATTAATATGGGCAAAATTATTATAAGGGGATATTCCCATGAGCGTTATACATACATAGCTAAGCTTACCTTAAATGCCCAAAACAAAATGCCTTATCTGTTAGATTGATCTAGCATACTAGTGGTGCGGGTCCTAAATGACTCCCTCCAAACTAACGTTAATACTAGTATTTATTTTGTTATTATACATATTTTGCATGGGTCCCGCAAACGCTTGCCTGTACTTAAAGTGCGTTTCCGTAAATAACAGGCAGCTCCTCCGGTGACAAGCTTTCTACATACTTTGGGCCATGACAGTGATTGTCAACTTTAGTTGACAAACAGTCTACACTGGCAACAACATCTCCACTTTAGTAGCTCCTACAGACGCCAAACATTTCCAGTTGTAGGCTTAATATACTGAAGGTGTGTTTTACAGATTTATTCAATAACTATAGGGCTGTGCTCAATATATTGAATCGGCAATATATTGTTGCAGAGTACTTGACTTGATGTGTATCGTATCGAGACACCTGTATCGTGATACGCAAATAATAAAATAAAAATAATTTAATATGCTTGTTTCACCCCTTGGCTGATTCAGAACGCATCACAACACACATCACCTACTACAATGACAGGTTTAACATGTTGAGCATGCTTTGTACTTTTGGTTTTGAGGACCCTATTGAAAATGAGACGGTTCAAGGGGCTTATCCTCTCAAATAAATAAATACAAATACTGAAATAGTCAGCATAATAAAAACTTATTTTTAGTACAACCAAAAGATATTTTTTCTTTGGAATATGTATTGTATTATGGACGCTGTGCCAGGATACACTTGTATCGTGATAAGTATCGTATCGTGGACCCTGTATTGGGATACGTATCGTGTCTCTGAACAATTAATTGTAACTAATACTGTATATCAACAAAATAAAACTATACATTTAAAATTAGCTCTAGCTCTATTATTTGGCTTTTGTCATAAAATATTGGACATTTTCACACATAAAATGCCAAAATTTTAATATGAAAAATTTTTTCCCTTATATTTATGTCAGTAATATACAGCAAAAGTTTCAAATTGACACCACTCAGTTCAAATGTTTTCCCTCTTCACCAGCAGCATCTCGCCTGAAGTGGTATCAATGCGTTCCTAAACCTTAAGAAACAACCGAACACAGACTGATGGCCATGAGCATGTAACTTCTGTGTGGAAGCGTTTCTCTGGGAACAGTGGAGATGCAAAAAGCAGATGTAACTTTGGACGTTTAGATTTAGGGGGCTCAGTGCAGGACCCCACAGGGAGAGGCACAGATAAGGATTTAAGAGCAGGGGAAGTGTGGACTGGTGAAGTGTATATAAAGGTGGCTGCTTCTGTCTTCGCCCAGTGGGTTTTGGTCATCGTCACTCAACACGAGGCGCACGGCGAGTGGATATCGACAGCCACGACCTTCGAATGCAGCGACCAAACATCCATCACTTTCTACACCTCCTGAACTCTCTGCACTGAGACGTGTGATGCTCCTGAATGCAACCAGGTTCTGTTCTGGGCATCTTTGGATCTAATAAGGCGGCTGCAACACTCTCAAATTTGGGAACGGCTGTCGTTGAAGATAGATCTAACGTGCAAAGATCAATCGCAATCAAAACCACAGTCAAATTGCAGATTAGAGTCGCAATTATTTGGGGGAGGAAAGTTCTGACAAACCAGTTTGAATTACAGGTTCATATTTCACTACAAATGGCTGGTACTTTTGTGAGTGAAGAGTAAAGAGTAATCATACTTGGCAGAAAGATTGGCCCCCCTCAGACTAGAGTTGAGATTCAAAGCCCGAGTCCGAGCTCGCCATGAAATTCAGGCCGGTTTGGGCCGAGATATCACGCATGACATCGGGCCCCGGCTTCAAGAAGAGTGTGTGTTTAGGGCTGTCAAAATTAATGCTTTAACCCTCTGAGGACTTCTTTTATTGCATCTGAAACACCTCCTCATGGTGCACCATCAAGTGCTTGGACTCTTTATTTTCATAACAAATTGAACTAGTATCATCTGAATATATACATCTGAATATTAGAGTCACATCAATGAAGTAATCATGATAGAAGCAGAAAAACAACCAGCTGACATCATCGGCTAGCGGAACTTATGTTGCAACAATGGGTTGCTGCAAGCAATTCAAATCAAAACATGCTATATCTCTATGCTCTGACCAATCAGAGTCTTGTGGGCAGCAAATGTCACATGACGGGTCCTGAGCTCCGACAAACGAGCATTTCTTCAGATATCGTTGTCTGACCTGACCACTCAAGTGCTGAACCGTCTTGGAGAGCGTCAAGACCAGTAACACCATTGTAAAAAACAGCTAATAACATGCAGCAGATGGAGCAAATCAGCGGAATGCCAACCAACAGGCCGGCATTCCATTCCAAGTCACATGACCGAGAAAGGTCTATATGCATAAAATCAATGTACATGGCTGTGGACATTAGAAAATGTGATTTTGTAAAGTGCAGAGTCAGCAGTTTTAGCTAATGCTAACTTAGCACTCTTTGACACAAATTTTCAACGCAACCTTACATCGCCCCCCGGAGGCCTAGAAGGACATGGGTGGGCTCATTTTAAAGGCGCAACCCTCCTCTTTCCAATGCAAACTGTAAGTCTCTACGACATTTACTTGCAGAGATATTTGCTAAAGTTGTTAGCGACGCGGGTGTCACGGGCCTCATATCGCGGACCCGGGATATGAGACTCCATGTAACTCACAATTAATCATTAGAAAATGTATGTATTAATCGCAATAAATCGCATCATATGTTTTAACTTAACACAGTCTAAGCAAGATGGTGTTTACTTTTAGGTGTTTTAAACAAATCCACTGTACATCCAGAGTGCCTCGGCTTTCTCTTTTTTGGTGTTTACATTTACTTGAGGCATTTAAATGGATTTAATATGAAACACTTGCAAATTGTAAGCAGTTAGACAGCAGAGCAGTTTTCACATAGATTGAGGAAATAGTTATTAGTGTCTTAATGAAATGTGTCCAAATGCTTTTAATTAGAGCAATGGTTTCTAAAGTAGGGTCCAGGGCCCACTGGGGGGCCTCAGAGGCTCTGCAGGGGGACCCTCAAATAAATGAGAAAGGTAATGAGTTTGGAATGAATTATAAATATACTTTGAATGTCTTTAATATAAGTTGATGACAAAAACCATGACAAATTCTTATCAATAGCATTAATTCATATTGTTAAGGGGTCACAGGGGAATTTTGGATTAACAGGGGGGCCGTGACCTGCTGGAATTTGGGAATAGCTGAATTAGAGCTTTTGTCCATAGTTTTATTGGATATGATTACATTAAATTAGAATGAACTGCGATTAATCGAGGTGAATCTAAATTCAAAAGTGTGATTAATCTGATTAAAATAATTAATTGGTTGACATAGCCATTGGACTCTGGTTGACCAAAAATTCACCACTGGCCCATCCGTCCATAGGGATGGACCCCCCCCCCAAAATGGTTCCCCTCGAGGTTTCCTAATTTTCTGTCTCTAGTTTTTGAGGGGTGCGTGTCTTCGAAAGTGCATTTGCCGGCGGTGTTTCGAGGTGAGGTGAACTTTATTGATTCCTTGTAAGGGAAATTTGTCTCTGTATTTGACCCAACTCTCGATGCCACTGGAGCGACCTGTAGTTTTAGTCATGTTTCTGCCGCACAGAGAGGCCAGCACGCTCTGATATCAGCACCAGAGGACAGTATTTAACTCAGTGTGCTACAAGCAGCAGTTTGGTTCATGCGAGAGCGTAGACAGGATGATGTAAAAGCAACGTTACGATGAGGGTTAGGTAAGAGGCCGAGAAGGGGAGGAGCCTCTTGGTGCCAGGAACGTCACCGGTGGAACGTCACCGGTACAACATGCATGAACCACATTAATGTAAAAATGTGTGTGGGCTCGGTTTGGGTCAGTCTCATGGCTCTGGTAATGTGTCGGAGCTGAGTCGGGCTCAAAAGGAATGGGCACGGGCTCGGGCTGGGTCGGGCTGGATTTTTTCGGCCCAATCTAAACTCTAGCTCCAACAGCCCCCCGTCATCTGAGCTGAGACTGGCCCTGCTCGTCACTACAGCAGAGGGCACCACTCGTCACAGTACATTACATCAAAACAGTGTTAGCACTTAGCGTCGAGTTTGCAGCAGCGTCCACAAGAGAGCAATCCGCTTCTACACTTTATTTCCTGATTTTTATGATATTTGTGTTTTCACAGCCCACTGGGGGGCCACTTGGAACAGTGACAAAGTTAGAGAAATAAGAACTTTAATAACAAGAAGTTGTTAAATGTTCAGTGCATCCATAAACCTATACGTAAAACTGCATTAAAATTACATGTTTTTTGTATTAACTCATTAAACATCTTGATAAATATTTGATCATAAAAACATGATCTGCATTATACAAAGCCACTTTCAGTAGAGAATATTCAACACAGATGTATTAAATAGGGACGCACTGATACTGGATATTGATTTTAGGAATCCAATACTGGACAGTTCTGTTTAGCCTTCCTAATGTTTCTAATGATAACTCATCAAAAACGTAAATGCTTTTAGACTGACTGGTAGGTTTTCACTGCGTGGCAGAGACCACCCATACAGCCATTGGGCCACTAAAAGGTCGTACTAAAGTTTTTTCTTTTTTTTCATATGAAAAATTCCACAGTGCACCTTTAACTAAGGCTGGGATAAGTTATGACTCACTAATGTTTACTGGTCGCTGAAGAAGGACTATGTTTGTATATTGGTATATGAAAATGCTGTGACTGATAAAAAGCATCAATTTAATGATCGTCTTATTTGGTGTCTAAACTGACATGTATTTTTAATTTCCTTCAACAACAATGAACACATGATCAGCCACTGTTGAGGAAAGTCAACTTGTAACGATTGGTGTCAGACATCGGGAGACACTTAAACCCCTGCTATCGTAAAAAGAATTGAGGCCTGTCTTGGATCATCAGGACTGTTCCAGATTTTAGCCACATAAAACTTAAACTGAGCCTCATGTTTAGTCCTGACTCTGGGACCAGGAGACGACTCCCTGAGGTCCTCATCATGTTTCGTTCTGACTATGATAAAATAAGAATAGAATAAGAGTTAAGAAATTAATGAATTGCTTCACTTGGTCGCTCATATCCAACACAACATCATATTCACAGTTTAAATTCAAATCACCACAACCAAAAAAGGGAAGAAGCTGCACCCACGCATCACATCAGACTCAGACTCTGGCATCAACAGAATACATAATTCATAATGTATTTGCCTCAGTAAGTATTTATCAACTTAAATTTATCACTAAGATCATTCCATATGAAACAGAAACACATCTTTGTTTATGAGTAGATTTATTTGACTTGTTTCAAACCTCTTCATAGCATGAAACAAAAGCCTTTTGCCAACATGCACGTTCAGTCAGCTACTAGACGGCTAGTTGGAGAAGAACCGCTTGTTTGTACACAAGTCTCCGCAGTTCAGGCCCTAGTGCTGAGTGTGGCTCAGAGTTTTGTTTGTCCAGAAAAAAGAAAATGATCCGTATTCAGCGGTGACACTCAAGGCCATAAAACGTTGTGCGCTCCACTACAGGTTTATACTTCACTTTTCTCAGTGACAGTACGCACTACATCAGTAATGTTTGGTGAAGATCGCAGCATTTATATTGTGGTGACTGTGAAGAACTGCTCATTTCTCCAGTTAGCCTTGAGTTGTAGCCACCGCACTGTTGCTACATCATCCCCCACTCCTCTCACTCCCTGCTCCACGAGCAGCAAACGCAGGTGCTCCTCATTTATTCATATGCAAAATACTGAAGGACCACATGTTTGTACTAAACATGTCGTGGCTTTTCTTCTGTACAGCAGGAGAAAAGCAGTTTACAGAAAACACAGTCAAATCGTGTGCACTGTTTGCACTGGCTGCAATTTCAAACATTTTAAACTTCACAACGTCCATAAATTTTAGTTTGCTTGATTTTAAAAGCCAACATTTTGCATTCAGTACAGATTCAATGTACTATAAAGGAGTCCAGTTTATCTGAAGGTCTATTATTACCCCTAAAAGCTTGGTCTCATAAACCATAAACCTATTTCAGTTCCATTCAAACACAAATTCATGTTAGATTTTTTTCTTACAGGATCCATAAATGATATATTTTGTTTTCTTATCATTTAGTGAGGTTTTTTAAGTGACTCAACTTAATTTCTACTCGACTGATTGAGAGAAAAAAGTCCTGAGCAGAATAAGTTTGTATCATCTTCAAAATTTTGGGTACGTACAAATGTCGTTCATATTAATAATACATTATTTTGGTTCCAAAACGGAAGTATATATCTGAATTAATTATAAATGATATAGTTATATACTGTATATTTCCACGGTGTCCACAGAGGCTGTGATTTCTCAGCCTCTCTCTCTCTCCGTGGAGCAGTTTCAGTCCAGTAAACCTGCAGCTGCTCAGCAGGGGCCAATAACAAGCCACAAACACACACAGGCCGTACAGTTGTAAAAATGATATGACCACTGGGATTCATTCATATCGTAGTCAGACTCTGGGAAGCACTGCCGTCTCAAAAACAGAACAGAGCATTTGCAAATGGGAAAAGGAAAAACAAAAACAATAGTCCAACAATAGCCGCTGGGATTTGCTGATTGTGAGCACTAAATTGTGATCTGGATTTGTCTCGCAGCCCGATGTTTTATATTTACAATAAGCTGCAAGGGAAAATTCAGCAGCTTTAGTGAGAAAAAGAAGTGTTATTGGCACAGAGAAGATACACTTCTTTGTAAATAAATAAAAGCTATTGCAATGTGTGTATTTTCTAGCGTTTGTACAGAGCACATGCTGAAGCTACTGTTTCAGCTCTAAGTGGAGACGCTGCAGATGAAAACAAGACTAATAATGCGCTCGTTCAAAAACTAAACAAGATACAAGACAAAATGAAACTCTAAATTCAAACTCTATCCATTATTTACATTATGTCGGCAAAAATATAGGCAATTGTGGTCATTTTACACATTAAACTATTATTTTTATATGAAAACGACCGAAAATTTGCAATACATTTTGAGTTGTTCTGGTTCATTTTTATTTATTTATTTATTTATTTATTTATTTATTTATTTATTTATTTATTTATTTATTTATTTATTTATTCGAGCAATTTAAACAGAACAAAAAACATCCATGTGAGTTACATTTTTCATATGTACATCAGGCATCACATGTTATCAACACAAATACAATGGATACGTAATCATAATATATATTTGCTCGAAATATCATTGACGGAGTGTACACTTTATCACACACCTGGGACTGTCCAGTCAGTGGCACACAGACCAGGGGCACGCTGACATCATTTGGTTTTTAGCAACTGCCTTTATTTTTGTCAACTTCTTTACACACACAGACACTTCTCTGCTGTCGGAGTGTTCAACATGGTATGTCCCTATTACAATGAACATGTGATGTGAAAGTTATTTCTGATTTAAATACCTCAGTCGTTCTTTGAAGGGGTGGGCAAGAATAACAACAATGAATATCTCGATATTTAGGGGGAGTTTCTCGATGATGAATGATAATCAGGCATCATCAAAAACATGTAAAAATGTGCTTTAAATGTATTAATTTATATCTCTGTTGTCAAAAAGATAATTGCCTTGAATAAACTGCTAAGTGCAGAAAAAATATTATTATGATTTTGTTTGGAAAATAAGGCAAGTAAAGGCAAGGCAAGTTTTTTGTAGAGCACAATTCATAAACAAGGCAATTCAAAGTGCTTCACAATTTCATAAAATTACAAAAAAGAAGATAAAATCAATCAATAAAACAAATATAATCATTAACCAGTAAAAGTGAAGAGTGCAGATAAAATACTTTCAGTGTCATATGCACAGTTAAAAAGTTCTGTTTTCAGCCTGGATTTAAACATTGTCAGAGTTGAGGCCTGTCTCACATCTTCTGGCAGACTGAAACGCAGCCTCACCATGTTTGGTCCTGACTCTGGGTCCAGCAGGAGACCACTCCCTGAGGTCCTCAGAGCCTGAGATGGTTCATACGGCACTAACATGTCAGAGATGTACTTTGGTGCTAGACCATGAAGAGACTTGTAAACAAGCAGAGCTATACTACAGTCTATTCTCTGACACATGTGACTAAATACTGTAAGTATATTAAATTTTTATTTTTTAGCAGCAGTTTTTGCTAATTTCTTGACTTTGAAGATACTCCATATTGTAAATTTGTACATCTTCCAAAGAACAATTTGGATATTATCTTACAGACAATATATTGCCCACCTCTACTGCCCATAACTGCACAACTGTGAGAGTGCATTAACAATTGTTGTCAAAAGTGCACTGAGAGACGTCCCGACTCTCCCGATTACCCAGCATGCCATTGCCTCAGACACGTCACTTTACCACCACGTGACACACTGGAACTGAAACTAAAGCAGGTAAACAGACCTCCTGTCTAAGTAAAAGACCAGACTCTGTAATCTCAGTCCAGCGACCTCCTCTTTCATGAACATGAGAGCTATTGGCTATGTATGTAAATGGGTTTATCAGCTGGGTATTGGGCAAGTTTTTGTTTTCTTATATTGTTTTGTATTCTTTGAGTATAGCTTATGGGGATTTCCATTTTACAAATCAGACTCTTTATGGATGTGAAGTTGTGAACAATGTGAAATTGGCTAATGTTTTGTAAATAAATAGAAATAAACTAGACTTTTAGACCCATAAAACATAGACCATAGCAGCACAATTAACCATGTGGTGATTGACAGGGTTGTTCTTATGGAGAAAATGGAAAATCATGACATATACAAGACGATAGTGAGGACGATTTCTACAAAAGTGAAAATGAAATGGATGACAGATGATTATCACGTCCACATGTGACTAGACCCACAGAGAAGTCGCTCACCCTTCTGTACAAAACTGTGGTTCGAGGGAGAAACAAAGGCATTTGATTGGCTACGCCCAAATGCCCTCCTCGTCGTCCTATTGGTTAGTTGAGCCCGGCCGCAGCGTTAGGGAAAGTTCACAGTTAGTCAAACGAAGAGCTTAAGACAGTGCTATAAGGGTTGGAATTTCTTGCTGGGAAATGTAAATAGGCTAAAGATATTCTGAGACCTCAAAAGGGCGCAAGCGACATTATCTTTACATCGACGAGACAATCGTGCAAAGTTTAAACTTGAAACCATGTTATTGTCAAAAACAGACTTTGACCTGAACCGGACACAGAAGGGTCATCATCACACCTTTCTGTCTCTGGCTTAGAGCTTTGTGGTAAGTTTTTGGTCTGTATATTCCTTTACTTTTTCTACCGTTCACACACCTCTTCTCCTTGGCCTTCAACACAAACTAGTGGAGTGTATCTTGTTTTTGTAGTTTTTTCTGTCTACATGTTACCTGTATATGATTGTATTTTAATGTTAGCCTACTGTGAAGCACTGTATTTGTTTTTAAATGTGCTATACAAATAAACTTGAATTGAATTTTTATATTTTGCTGCATATTACTGAAAAAACGTATTACAAGTTTTTGGCCACTTTATGTTTTCATATAAAATATGCTTGTCAGCCACAACCACTTCATTCTGTTCGAAAGGAAGTTGGTGTGGCACTGAGCGGTTGACACATTGAATGAGCTGTTAAAATTGTGTAGAGCCAATCAGAGCGGCTCACTGAGCAAACGCCACTTTGGGTGCTTTAGATTTTGTCACCATGAAAATAAGCAGTTGTGGTCATTTTTATATGTAACATGCCTTATTTTTATATGGAAAAATAAAATGATAGCAAACATGCAGTACATTTATTTTCCTCTTATTAGATCTTATCTGATTGATTCGTTAGCATTCCACTGGATAAAAATGAAGGCTTGTATATTGTTATTAGCATGCCAGGGGAAGGTTCAGTGGATAGACCTCAAAGTGTCACTTGCGTCCTTTTGAATTTGAGATATTTTGAGGATGTTAAGTGTCGGGGGCTCACCTGATCTGGCGAGGGCTTGTGATTGGGCGGTTCGGTGGTTGGGGGCGTGACCTTCAGATGGTCGTCGTCGTAGTTGTCCGCCATGAGCTTCATCCGGTTCTGAGTCTGTGAATGGGAAAATACCACACATTATGATGATGATTTCAGTATATGAAATGACTATTGTCCCCAGCGAACGCCCACAAAGAAGCCTCCCCAGGATGTCTTCCCTTTTTTGTCGTTATTTCTGATGTCACTTCCATTCCCTCTGACGTGTTTCATTAGCAGTACATTTTGGATCAAGAAAGGACACTTGCCTTGGATTAGAAGGAGGTGACTTTGGAGGCACTTCCTTCTACGGCAAGGTAAGGTACCTAAGCTTTGGGAAAGAGCCCAGAAGGGTAAACTGCAAAGCTGGATTAGAGGGTTATCCATAGTTATTGGTAAATTCGGCTATGAGTCTGAACTTGTTACGTTATGTCTGTTGTATGAATGGTGAAATGTTACATGCCGCACGGGCATCGCTCTGAGCTCTGTGTTTTAATCATTGGCTGCATTGACAGAAACTTCTGTAACTCTTTCTCATCGTTCTCATTGAATTAACAGGCTATTTTTGTCAATTGCATTAAAAACAACAGCGCAAATACTGTGCAATCAGTCATCGATAGGGTGCCCCTCGAGGCACTTGCTATATGTTACCAACGTATAGGAAGTGTTTGGTTGCTTTTGCTTTAGTTTCAGTGTATTTAAGTGTTTAAGCTCTATTTGAAAATATAACTTATTTGAAACGCCCCAAACCACAACCGGTACAACCCCCCTGGCAAGTTCAAAAACCTGATGTTGCCCTTGCATCAAAAGGTTTGCCCACACTTGTCTTAGCGCATAGCCTGTTCTGGACCAGGTTAAGTTCCTGAATGAGATAAGAAGACCTCTGATTTGACTAATCAGAGGACAGAATCAAAATCTGAATCTGGATTACTATTACTGTGTGCCATTAAACTTGTAATAACGATTGTTGACTCTTTTCTCGCTTGAATCAGACTCGTGCCGTTTATGGTATGATTTAGTAGTGTTTAGTTTATTGATGGATTTTGATATTCAGATGTCTCCGTGGTGTCTCTGGCCATGATTGGCTGCTTAGCGCCGACTCCACCTTTTCCACATGAAGATGCTCACTAATCCACAGAGAAACCCAGGGTTAACTGAGCAGCTGAGAACGTGCTTGGTAGTTCCACTGATCCAGAGACGCTCATGTCTGAGTTTCTCTACAAGGGTCAGAGAAACTTATCCAGGATCAGTTCAACCAGCTTCAAAGTACAGCCCTCTGGTCTTTCAAACGTTTCCTCTATATGTTTTCCTCAAAGAAAAGAGAGAAGTGACGGAGAAAGAGAGAGAGGAGAAGAGAGGGAGAAGCTGGTCCAAATCTGTCAGTCTTGTAGGATGTAAATCCCCTCAGCCTCTCTCTGAGCCGGAGCTGTGTGAGGCTCAGGGCAGGCATATACGTATGTGTGTGTGTGGATCTGCTCCAGATGCCAACTTTAATATCGGTCTGTTTGAAATGTGACGGGAAAACACAGTTCGGGAAATAACAGCATTAGACAAGATTTTTGTGTGTGGATTTGGGAATGCTGCATTTGTGGAAATGCAACATGTAAAAAGAGGATAGTCTCCACATGAGCAGCATTTGTTTACTGTCTAACAGTCTCTGTTGGCCTTTCATTTCAGATAACACAACTGGGTTTGTGCAAGAAATGATTTCATGCCATTTTAATAGGTTGCATTCACGTGACATCACAACATTCTAAAGAGCCTATAGTTTAAAATGGAGGTGGAGGCAGCTGGAAATCTATGGTTGTAACTATGGCAGCTGTCAAAATGCACACAATGCAGATTTCTAGTCTTAGTTTATTGCAAATTTCTCTGTAATTTCTGGGCCAATCAAACCTTGCTCAGAAAAATGAATTACCGCAAGATTTGTGATTTCACAAACTCATGAAAGCACATCTTGTAAGTAGAACTATGGATGGAAAGTAGCATTGTGCTAAATCTGGTGCAGCCATCTTTTTAATGTAACTGCACATTGTCCTTTAAATAAACTAAACTTCAAACACTCGGCTCGATGAACCTGGAGTGTCAGACCAATCCCGTGGCAGTATTGCCGTCAATAGACAGATTTTACATAGTCGACAACAATAAGCACTTTTACCAAAACTAATTAACAACATGGAGCTGCTACAGACTTACAAACACCAGTAACATTATTAAAAACTATTTATTTAATTGCTTTAGTGCTTTGTTGTTTAGCTACGTCTTGAGACTGGCTAAAAGGTTGGCTAAAAGGGGATTCAATCAGCAGCAGATATTGCTTGAAAAGTATATCCTTTTCTAGAATCATTTCGACCAGGGTCTTTCCAGATCCATGTTATTGTGATAGTGAAATTAGTATGGTAATATCCATCTGGCTTTTACCAGGTTAGGGCCAATCCACATGAAACAAAAACTGCCACACAGTTCAAGGTCTTCTTTGTCAGCACGTTTGAACTAAAGTCTCATTATTTTCTTATGAAGCTGTCCAAAAGTGACGAGAATGTTCAAAACATGCACGATGTTGGCCAGTGGAAAGGACTTTCAGCCATAAGAATAATATGGCAGGTTTGTGAATCCGATCACTATCAAATAACGATCAATTAACACCTTTCTTTTTGGACATTTCTTTCAAAAACTGTAATAGAATTCTGTAAAGTGAACGCAGCATAAATTCAGATTCAGATTCAGAAAACTTTATTTATCCCCTAGAGGCAATTCATTTGTAGCATTCCAGCCAAACAATCATCCTTCTCATCCGTACATGTTACAAAAATACAATAAAACATAACAATGAAACAAGTCAACTGCATTTGAGAAACCTGGACCCATCAAGATAAGAAGACAAACTAAGCTGGTTACAATCCCAGTCCATCTTTGTTAAGCAGCTTAATAGCAGAAGGTATGAAAGACAATAAGTAGCGGTTTGTCTTTGCTCGTGGCACATTATAGCAGCACAAACTCTGAGGACAGTATATGCTCAGGTTGGCTTATGATTTGTTTGGCCTTATCAGTCACTCTTTTCCTCCAGACTAAACCCAAGTCCTTCTGCTGGACTCCAATGATTTTGGAGCAGACTTTAACAATGCTGTTCAGGCTGTTCTTGTTCCTCACAGACAGTCCAGACAAATATACATAAGATTAAAATCACAACTCAAATCGAAATTGCTATATCTGTCCGAAGAATGGCCATAATCCCGTAACTACCCCAGTGGCT
>OMNZ01088899.1:0-16104 GCA_900303255.1 Lesueurigobius sanzi
CACCGCGCGTCAGATTTACGCACGTTGGCCAAGTCTAAACGAGAATTAAACCAGGAGAAAACTAGGTCTAAACCAGGAATGGTAGAATGGGTGCTATTTTTTCGAGTCGTGCGTAGTGCGTTGCTGTTGTCTCCAGTAGGAAATATAATGGAATTAGAACGCTGCATGTGTGGCCGCTTTTGCGTCCCCGCAACAACGCGCATCACGCATACGCAGGATGTGTGTCTGGAGTGTCAGACGCACTGTATACACGCGCGCACATGCCACTGTACTGTTTTGCTCGGTCAGTGGAATTGAGAACCGCGTGGGAAGCGCTGTCATGTAGCTACATTCCTTCATCGTTGGTGCTCACTTGGACTTTATAGCTAAAGTATGGTCTTGGCGAAGGAGAGACATGGAGTAGCCTGTATTCATCCAAGAAGGACTTGGTTTTCTCTCCACGATGCTGTGACAGGCTTCGCTTCAGGTAAATACATGTGGATAAATTCTTGCACACTTTCTGTAAATCATAGAAACTTTATTTCACTTCTCAAATATCACTGTGTTTGTCTCCTATATGATATATTTAACGGGAATTTTTTATCCAAACAACCAATGATTTATAAAGGAAAATCATGAAAATTTACAGGGGTGCCCAAACTTTTTCATACCACTGTACCTTCGTTCCTAAATGTACATTTAGGAAACATTCCTAAATGTTTCCTAAGCTTTTTGAAGTGTAAGTTATCTCCAGGTTTCCCCTCTCCTCCTCCTGCTGCTCATTTAAGACGCTCACTGCAGGGGAGCAGACAGAGAGAAGAGGCACAAATCAATACGTCTGAAATGTCAGGCTGCAGAGAGTTACTGCAGCTCTCAAGATTTCTGGAGTTACAGAGCTGTAACTTCTTCTTTAAGAGGCTCTAGTTAGGTCGACCCAAAGGGACTTTCAAGCCGAGAGTAGTCTGTGTGAATCCAGCCGCACCACTTTAGACCGTTCTAAAGATCCGCACTCAGAGCGGCTGAAACAGCTGGTCTCGGAGCGGTCTCAGCCGCACTCTGGTGCACCCAGGTGTGGTGTGAAGGCGGCTGACCTCAGGCCGACCAAGTTTCAATTTCATTCTGCTTTATGAGTGAAGACAGTCTTCATTGTTCAAGTGGGTAGGCTATACTGTGATTTATAGCTCATTAACCTGTGTCTCTGCGATGCACCTTGTGCAAATGTGAGAGAAAAGAGAAGAAAAAACTCGCAACGACTCTTCTTTTTGGGGGCTGTAGCCGTAGTAGCTTTAGCTCATGCGGATTCGCCATGTGACTGACTGTTTATAAAGGAAAAAGATTGCAAAGCTGCCTTCGTTTTGGCCATATTAACATAGGAACACCTCTGCTCATGGTGCCCTCTCTCCGACAACGCCATATAGGACAGAGCGCACGAGCGAGTGAGAGAGAGAGGGACAGAGAGTTAGAGAGAGAGAGGAAAAAGATAGAGTAGACTCCGTTCATACAGGAAAGGACTCTCGTGTTTAAAGTTTATGCTGGTCTATATACGGAGAAAAAGCGTAAAAGTAGAGCAAACGATTGACAGTTGGTAGTGGTTATACAGAGTATTCCCGCGTATATCTCCTATAGCCTACACCACTGCGTAACTCTATAGCACTGCGCTGCAAAACGAGGCGTTTGGAACATGCGTCTGACACACAACTTTATCGTGGCACATCTCTCTCTCCTTTACACAGTTAAAGCTCCCCGTTTTAAGGCCATTTCTTTCACACACAGCACATTTGTCCTCTGTCTCATCAGCGGCTGATGTCTGTGTGCCAGGCTGATGATGGTTGTCATGGGGATTAGTTCGGCGAACAGCTGATTTTGGCCACGTGATGCTGGAACTAGAGCTGAAGTAAAAGCAGCTCAAACTAGAGTGATCTCAGGTCGGCCCAGAAAGTGCTCCGTGTGTGAAAACGCCCCAAGAGAGAAAAACAGGGACAAAGAAGAGAATAATCAGAATAATAAACACCGCTTCAGAAAGGACTAAAGTCAGTTTCCTCATTTAATACAGAGTGTACAGTAGCCTTCATATCATAGATACAACAAGTTTCTCTCTGTAGTAATAGTTCTAGACCCTCCTCTGCTGCTTCTGGATGTGTTCCAAACCCTCCTCCTGAGACCATCAGGGTTAGTGCCATGCTTTAGAAAAATGTCTTGCCATTGTAATGTATTGTTTTATTTTGTCGATAGTAGGGCTGGGTATCGTTCTTTCTTTTTCAATACTAGTACTTTAACGATACAGATACCTGAATGATACTTTTCCGATACCTATACTAGATTATTTGTCATCTAAACAAAAAAGTAAATATCTAGATGACCCAAATTCATCTTATGTATATAAATTTGAGCTGTTTTGACGAGTTCAAGTTTATTTCCTTTTTAATTTAAAATTATTTACCAAAGGAGTAAGAAAATTGTTCTTGTCCTTTTGTCAGTTTTATTTTCCTAATTCCAGTGAGATTCAGTAAAAACTGTTATGAACCAAATAATGTAGACAACAGTAGTATATGTAGTATTATGGCTAATCTAGTCTAAACTGCTCTGAACAAGACTAATATTCTCCAATCAAATCATTTATACTCCTGCTTCATTTTTAGTTTTGTTGTAGAACCATAAAACAGAACAATAATGGTCATTTCTTCAATAAAATTGAATCTTTGTGTTTTTATCATTTATTTGAGGTGAAACACCTGAGTCACTCTCTTTAGTGCAGTCTCAGACCCACTGGGGAGTACCTTAATTAATTTTTCGTTTAACGGTACCCAGCCGCATATATTAGTTACGAAGATTTGTTCAGAGGGGATTTGGAATATTTAGTTATTAGTTATTAAATCAATATTGAAAAATCCTTGCAGTAGCTCGCCAGCCCTTTCCAAGTAGCTCGCCAAAGGCTTTCTACATTTCTACATACACTTGAGTTAAATTTTAGGTGCATTTTTTTGTTCTGAACAAAGCATCTACAAACATTTAGATGAATATAGCTCACCATAATGCAGAGACTACTGTCATTGTCTTATGAGGCGATAACTACTATAAGCTACCATTCTGACAAGGCTATCATATAGAAATACAAACTAGAGACATATAGGAAGTCAAAAATAATATAATTATTCACCTCACGTGGTGCTGATACACTCATTTTGGACTCTGGGCTCAAGGGCTAAAGTAACAAAGGTACCATCAGTAACACACTATGCCCCAGGGACTCAGATCCTGCAGTGCCAGACGTGTCCCCTGCTTAAGCCAGTACATGTCCAGGTCTGACTGAAGTTTGCTAGAGAGCATTTGGATGATCCAGAAGAGGATTGGGAGAATGTCATATGGTCAGATGAAACCAAAATATAACTTTTTGGTAAAAACTCAACTTGTCACGTTTGGATGAGAAAGAATGCTTAGAACAAATGGACATTGGGGTCAATAACATATATTTTTTTCCTCATTCTTGGTGCAAACATACTTATTCCATTCCATTGGGGTGACGGTGGCGCAAGTAGTAGAGCGGGTCGTCTTGTAATCGGAGGGTTAGCAGTTCGATCCCCGCAGGTGCACACTGTCGTTGTGTCCTTGGGCAAGACACTTCACCACCTTGCCTCCAGTGACTGCGTACACTGGTGTATGAATGAGAGTGTGAATGGGTGAGTGGTTCCTTGATGTAAAGCACTTTGAGCCTAAAGCAGGTAGAAAAGCGCTATATAAATGTGACCATTTACCATTCGAAGATATTTTCACTCAACTACAAATCAAGGTCAAATGATCTTCTCTTGAAAATGTAACTTATTTTTAGATTTTTTTTTTTACAGTGTAGATACAAATCTTAACACAATCTCAAGGGAGAAATGAAACCCTTTGGAGGGTCGAATTTGGCACAGGGGCCCCACTTTGTAGACCCCTGACCCAGTAGGTCCTCCTCCAGCTAGGTCCTCCTCCAGCTGGGTGCTCCTCCAGTAGGTCCTCCTCCAGCTGGGTGCTCCTCCAGTAGGTCCTCTTCCACCTGGGTCCTCCTCCACCTGGGTGCTCCTGCCTGTCCTGGCTCACACTTGTCCATAATCATCAGTGACAGAGTGTGCCCAGAGCAGGTGTCTCACTATAATCACACACTGATGAGAAAAGCCCAGAGCTGCTCCTCTAAACCCTCTCTCTCTGATAATATGACCCACAGTGTTTGAATGCTAATGACTGAGCTTATTTTGCTGTTATGTTGCTCTGTCCAGTCAATTAACCTCATCTTCAGATCCTCCTCTCTCTCCTCCTCCCCCTTTCTCTCTCCCAGCTTTCTTTTGGTTCTAACCCTTCTCTTCACTCCATCCCTGTCTCTACTCATTCCTCCCCTCTCCTTTCTCTCTCCCCATATATCTTTCTTTGTCTCCCTCCCTCTATACCTCTAACTCCAACTCCCCCCTAAACCACCGGCCTCCCATTCTCTTTCCCAGCCTCTTTCTCCTCCTTTCTCCTTTCCTCTTTCTTCTCTCTCTCTATCCCTAACTCACTCTCTCTCCTTCCCTGTCTCTCCTCTCCCTCTCTCTCTCCTCTATCCCTCTCTCCTCTCTCTCCCTCACCTCTTTCCATATATCTATCCTTCTCCCTCTCTTCTCTCTCTCCCTCTTTCCCTCCTCTACCCTATCTCTCCTTCTCCCCTCTCTCTCCCTCTTTCTCTCCTCTACCCTCTCCTCTCTCTGTCTCTCTCCTCTCTTTCTCTCCTCTCTCTCGCTCTTTCTCTCCTTCTCCCTCCCCTCTCTCTCCTCTTTCTCTCCTTTCTCTCTCTCCTCTGTCTCCCTCTCTCCCAGAGACACTTTTCACCTGACTGTGCCGTTTCTATAGCAACAGGATTAGGACAAAATGAAATGTCACTTGTTGTGGGCAGTGGCCACTCGCTTTCACAAACTCTGTATGAACTAATGCAGGAGACATTAGTTCTTCATATTAAATACCTTTTATGAATATTAAGGCCAGACGCTGTGGGTGAATATGGAAAACATTGTTGCTGTGTATCACTGACATAAATATGAGGAACAAATGCATTGCAAGTTTCCTGTCATTTAACGTGTCCATATAAAAGGCATTTTATGTTTAAAATGGCCAGAATTGTCAATTCAGCAACAAAACCTAAATCATGGATAGAGGCAGTTCTGTGATGAACAGAACTGAAATAAATGGTGATCAAAAACCCATGAAGTCATGATCTGGACATTTCATCTGAGCATTTTACCACAACGCGGCATTTGATTGAATTGCAGCATTGTGTCCAATCATACACTTCAGGTTGTAACAATTCACCTGGCGATAAAGCTACACTGCACTTTTATGGTAGCGGGCAGAATGGCAGGGCTGTAAATCATGTATTTTCTAAATTGTGTGTATTTCCGTCTCGTTTTGATCACAGAGTTTATTACCACAGCGTGGTGTATGTCCTAGAGCCATACACCACGCTGTGGTTGGAGCTGAAAAAGCCCTACAGAGGAGCTAATCCTTGCTAACAGTGGCTGCTATGGCTCACAACACTGGATGTGCAGAGATGAGGAACCATATGACGTCAGGACCCAGAATGCATTGCGACATTTACAACAATGGCGACCTACGCATAAAAATTGTTTCTGAAAATATATAAAACTATAGGAAAGATTTTGGGAATTCTTCTCTTATAGATAATGTTGGTGACAGCAAGATGAATAATATGAGTCAAACATGCCATGTCAGTCGGGGTTCGCTTTAACATGGTGGAATATGCATCAGTTTTACACAACTTTTTAACACAAAGTCAGTGTCTTTCATACCGTAATCTAACATTAAGGGGACACTAACCTCTGGGCACGCTACGGCGAGGGCCTTTCGATGCCACTCGCGGCTTTAATTATTATTTGTTTTTGGATTGTGATATCGTTAGAAATCCCATTTACATCCACTGTTTTTCAAGTTCTTCATAGTTGGTGGCAATAGTTTGGGCAATCTATTTGTCTTGCTTGAAAACAACTGTAATCTGTAATGCATTGTGTAGTGCTGGGTATTGTTTATTATTATTTGTTGTCTTGTTTATTCATTTATTATCAGTCAATCAGTTTGATTTTGTGTCGGCCAGCGTTGCAATGGGAGTCATCTCAGAGGAGCTAAATATATTTATATACTGTATAAAATGGATAAACAAATGGATAGATAAATGAATAGATAAATAAATAATATAATAGTAATAATTAATAATAATTAATAATAATAATAATAATAATAATGTTTATACCCAGCCCTTGTAGAGTGTGCTGCCCCCCCCCCCAACTTCCTACTTGTTTAGTGTTGTTGAAATTTGTATCTGTATTTTTTTCTGTATGTTGTTGTTTTTTGTCTGTTGTCATTTTGTTGCTTAAGTAAAATATATAAAGCAAAAAAAAAAAAAAAAGGATTCTCTTGTCAGCAACTTTGATGGCTCGTTCCTAACTCTCTGTGGTTGTGTCTTCCAGAGTCGGTCCGGTCCATCCCAGTCTCCTCAGGCCTGAATGGGACCACCCTCAGTGGGTCGCTCTCCTCCAGCCTGAGCGGGCAGCAGTTGGCCTCCTCCATTCCCTCGCCCACCTCCTCCTCCAAGTCCTGGAGAAGTAAATCCATGAACCTCAAACACAGCGCCACCTCGTCCATGCTGGCCAGCCCCACACAGTCCCCCTCTCCCCAGGACGGTGGTCTCTCGGTGGGTTCCGGGGCCCCTCAGAGGTCCATGTTAGAGAAGTTTAGGCTGATCAACCCCAGGGCCGGCTCCAGAGTGTCCCCCTCTGTGGTGGAGATGGCTCTACAGGAGGAGGACGACCTTTCGGAGTACGGAGAGGAGGGAGTCACGCAGCCCACCAGGTCAGTCACTGGGATTAAATAGAGGAACCTGGGGTTATTTAGAACTAGGCTGACCACCGGTTCCACTTTGGCCGCACTGCCAGGGCTGGCTGTGCCAATTTGGTGCCCTAGTTAGTCCAGTCCTCATTAATGTCTCTCAACAGCTTCCTGCATCAAGCACACGCAAAAACTGACTCTGGATGTGCTAAACTTAATTTGGAAATAAATCAGCTCCATGGCTCTTATTAGTGGAACAGACTGGCTTTATTCAGATGTTTAAAAAAATATCGAGTTATATCGTATATCGCCATTCAGCTCAAAAATATCGAGATATGACTTCTTGTCCATATCGTGCAGCCCTATGTACACTGTGTGGTTTTAGAAGATGACTTGAACAAGCAAATTACTAGATATTGGCGGCACTGTGGCTGAGTGGATAGCGCTCTTGCCTCACATCAAGAAGGTCCCAGGTTTGATTCCTGGACCGTGTGAGCCTTTCTGTGTGGAGTGTGCATGTTTCTCCCCGTGCCTGGATGGGTTTTCTCCGGGTGCTACTGTTTCCCCCATCAACCCAAAGCATGCACAATAGGTTAATCCTCCTGCCAGGTGATTCTGATCATTGGCCTGGCGATGGGTCCCTGGGCCCAGTCGCCCACTGCTCCTTGGGGATCGCCCCAGTGGCATCGAAGGAAAATGGGTCAAATGCAGAGGATAAATTTCCCTACGGGGACAATACAGTTAACCTTAAATTAAATATTGTATTGCATTATGGAATTTCTAAAGTGGTGCCTAACTTATGTCCTGGTGCACCTAAATGAAAAAGCCTAGGTGTACCGGTGCAACCACCTCAAAGTGTTGGTCTGGAGCCCTGTATAGGCTCTTTAGAATGTTGTGGTGTCCCGTGAACCTATTATAATCTATTGTAAACCTTTTTTCCCGTTTCCAGCCCGGCTCCAGCCAAACAACCCCCTTCCAAAACGCCTGTTGCCACGACAACCAAGACCACCTCCTCCAAACCTTCTTCAGCGAACGGCAGCAGAACCACAGCGCCCTCTAGGGACAAGGAGGACAAGAGCAAGTCCGGCAAAACCACAAAGGACAGAGACGAAACCTTGACCTCCAGCGACGCCTCCAAGAAAAGCTCCAAAATCGCCAGCCTCATCCCGAAAGGAGGCAAAACGCCGTGTGCCAAGAAAGACTCCTCCGCAGTGCCCTCTAGTGGCATCCCCAAACCGGGCCTCAAAACTTCCGCCAAGTCTCAACAAAACCAGTCTCAGAACCAAGCCTTAAACAGCGGTGGAAACCTCAGAGGAGACGGTGAGAGGAGCAAACTGACCAAAGGAGGCCCAGGAGGAGGCAGCTTCTACATCCAGAGGTCCATGGGAGGAACGGAGGGCAAGAGGAGCAGCCTGACCTCCTCCACCAGCACCTCCGCCCTATCCGGGTCTGGAGGAGGGGCGGGGCTCGGCGTGGTGCAACTGCCCCAACAACAGCAGCACAACCACCCCAACACTGCCACTGTGGCACCCTTCATGTACAGGTGAGAGACGCTGGGAAATATTCACCTTATTCACACGGTTTACACTTGGCCTCAGGTCCCAGGTGTTATGACGACACTCTGGAAAATATAATTTCTGATCCATGAATGATAGAAACATACAGTACTTATGATGTTTGTTTGATGTTTGTAAGGCCAGGGTTCCCGTGCGCCCTTAAAAACTCTAAATTTGTCTTTCAGCATGACAATAATCCCAAACACACCACCCGGGCAATGAAGGAGTAGCTTCCGAAGAAGCATTTCAAGGTCCTGGAGAGGCCTAGCCAGTCTCCAGATCTCAACCCCATAGAAAATCTTTGGAGGGAGTTGAAAGTCTGTGTTGTGACACCACTGCTCTAGAGGAGATGTGCATGGAGGAATGGGCCAAAATACCAGCAACAGTGTGTGAAAACCTTGTAAAGACTTACAGAAAACGTTTGACCTCGGTCATTGCGAAAAAAGGGAATATAACAAAGTATTGAGATTAACGTTTGGTATTGACCAAATACTTATTTTCCACCATAATTTGCAAAAAACTCTTTAAAAATCATAATTTCTCAATTATTTTCTGTTGCGCCCCCCCTTTAGGAAGTAGAAAACATACTGGTTACAGATCCCTGCTGTAGACTAATAGCGTGGGCTTACAGCTAACATGTTGTAGCATTAGCACGGAAATATCAGCTCATTCTTACTTGCTCAGGAGTAAATGTGGCTGGAATCGGGTCCGGATGGTCCACACTTGCTCCAGCTTCGCCAACAAAGTGTTTGGAGCAGATGTAGGTGTCCTTTTTGACATTTTCATGTGTGAAATTCCACCGACCACAGGTACGAGCCCAACGCTTACATTTGTTGATGTCTTGCTTCAGTTTGATGAATGGGATGAAACGTACTCCTTTCAAATAGTCCCTATGAGCGTATCTTGAATGCACAAACCATGGCTGCAGTGTTTGGTTGTCACCATTTTTCTGTGGTTTGATGGATATTTAGCTTGTAGACTGTAGCGCGTGTACTGTGGAGTCACGCAGTAGTTGTACGAAACTGCTTAGGTATGCACGCATGCACAGTCATTTGGGCTATTTATAGTACAATGGGGAAACCGGACACAGCAGTGCTGTGTCTGTGCGGTGTCACCCGTCAGTCTGGAGCTGTATTTAAAGGATTCAAGTCTAAACCTCAGACAGGGACACAGCGAGAGGGAGAAGCTGACTATGCATTTGGAGAACGCCATTTAAATGGATTCATAACTTGCTTCTCTCGCTCACAAAGGCGTCCCATGATGTTTGGCAGAACAGACAAACTCTCCGCTGGGATTAGACTTATGTTCTCTGTGCGTCTGTGACGGATCTGAAGGCGCTGAGCTGCAGCACTTTAAAGTCTGAGTAGAGTGTCACACTTTTTAGGGGAGACTCTGCAAGAAAAACTCAATATTTAGGTCCAGTCTGCTCTTAACATAAACTTTCACCTGGAAACAAATAAATGACCTAATCTTTACAAGGAGTGTAATTATTCACTGATTCAACGTTTCTCCATAGAACTATTACCCTGGCGTCACCAGCCTAACTCCATTTATGAGATACATTCGAAACTCTGGTGAGAACGCCACTAGATCAATCACAACACAGGAGGCGGGAGTTAGCGATGCATCATTTTCAGCGTTGTTGCACCGTTGGCTGTTTCGCTAATTGGAGACTAGAGGCAAGACTAACAAACCCATTGTAAACCAATCAGAGAAACATGGATGTGATGTAACGCAGATCAGCCAGTTGTTGTGGTTTTAAGGACAAGTTCAACTAATTTAAAACAGAAGCTAGCCGTGCTAAAACATTGCTCCGTTGTGGCCGCCATCTTAGTTTGTAGGCGCTGAAAATGACTCATCGCTAACTCACATTGTGGTGGCAACATCTCCACTTTAGTAGCTCCTACAGACTCCGAACCTCTAGAGAGCGCCACACAGACGATTTTTAGCACTAAATGAATATGTCTAACATGTCAAAATAATAACAAGGACATGTAGACAGCTCTATGAGACATCAATTTAAACAGTTTATTAGAAAAAAAGAAAGAAAGAAGGGGAAAAAAGTAGATTTGGAGTTTAGTTGCTCTTTAAATTTTGAGGATGCGAGTGCTTATGATAAATTAGCATTTGGAATAGTTAAACGACTCATTAATTTGGCAGAATGTTGGTCTTTCTCCAGAATAAATGCGACCACCAGTGGTTGGCGTCACCGGTGGCTGACGGCGGCTCCACGGAAGAGCGAGCAGAATGTTCATCTTCGCGTTCCTTTTCGTGGGCAGAAAGGGAGATGATGATCTTCCCCTTAGGAAGACAGAAGGTTCAAACCATCCCATGGGTCGGCTCTTCTTTCACATGCGGCACATACGCTTACGGAGGTTATCTTCAGGGAATTCAAAGAAAGTTTTTAAGAACATCGCAGAATTCGAGGTGGACATGTTATAGGCAGTCTGACTTTGCTCTTTGTCCTGAGGGACTGATCTGCAATGATTGGCCAGGATCGTTTGTGGGTGGAGTTGTTGTGAGTGGCAAAGGAGGGGCAGGGCCACTATACAGGACATGACCAAGATGAATCACACAGTTATGATCATGGGTTAGTAAATATGCAATGATTATGTTACGGTTACATTCATACACATCGCTACATTTACCATGTTTATTAGAAATGACAGTCAAATCAGTCCAACAAAGCAGATGCCCTTTAGTTGTTTACTCAAATTTCAAAGGAAGGACAAAGGTGACACCAAGTTGGGACAGAGCTAGCTCTGTGACCAACAACCCGTGGTCAGTTGTTGATTTACTCTGAGGTAAAAGTAGACTTTTTACAGCTTAGGTCCTTTATTGCTGGGTAATACAGTAAACGCCAGGAGGGGATCCTTGTGGTTCTTGTTTCCTGGTTTGTCTTCAGATAAGGCAGAATACTTGTTGAGGAAGGAATGGTTCCAATTCAATCCCAACACTTTTAGGGTAAACCAGAGATTGCTATGTCAAAAAACATAGTGATCCATTGAGATGAGATGTGGAAACATCGACTGAGATCTTCACATTTATATCTGAAAAATAACATTTTATGTATTTTACATATTTGTCTAATATAAAAGAGAAGCACATTTTTTGCTGTAGAAGATTCACAAAAAGGACAGTTAATGTTTTAAAGTTGCTAAATTTAGGAGGAAGTTAGCAGGTTCAGACTGACGCATTTCGCTACAAGCGACAAAGCCGTCATGGACAGACGAGATAAGTTAAAAGAACATCTACCGATCCCTATATCACTGTTTTTTCACATAGCGATCTCACTCAGCCATTGATGTAATCCTTAGCTTGTCTGGATTTGTTCATACAATTTTGGCTCTTGTTTAGCTTTTGAATTAGTTAGTAATAAATACATCTGTATTTTATCTTGTTTTGGGAATTAAATGTGTAAAAATCCCTGTGAATTAAATGCGTAAAAATCCCTGTGAACAAACCTTCAGAATATACTGTTGTTGAGTCCCAGAATGTAAAGTTTAGAGTCTGTAGGAGTTACTGAAGTGGAGATGTTGTTGTTGCAATGTGAGAAAAATGACTTTGGAGAAAATGGTCATTGAAGTTACAGTTTCCCATATACTTTTTATTGGAAGGATTTGGACATTTATTTGTTTCCAGGTGAAAGTGACCAAAACCTGAACATTGAAAACACTGTCTTTAGCTGCAGTCACTGATAAAGTGATAAAGTTCCAATTTCAAAGCTTCACCAAAAGGTTTTTTCCACTTATTTCACAGAGAAGTGTCGTTGCCTCCTGGTGGTATGCAATTTAACACCAATTTCTGTTCAGTTTGTGTTTGTTTGGCTGAGTTTAGTTTCTACACTGATGAAAAGTGTAAAAAGGAACAAATGATTCAGAAGGGGCAACAGTGGCGCAAGTAGTAGAGTGGGTCGTCTTGTAATCGGAGGGTTAGCGGTTCGATCCCCGCAGGTGTACACTGTTGTTGTGTCCTTGGGCAAGACACTTCACCCACCTTGCCTCCAGTGGCTGCATACACTGGTGTATGAATGAGAGTGTGAATGGGTGAGTGGTTCCTTGATGTAAAGCGCTTTGAGTGCCTAAAGCAGGTAGAAAAGCGCTATATAAATGTGACCATTTACCATTTATTTATATTATATTTTGTACCTCCTTTCACAACATGGTCACAAAGGACTTTACACGTGACAATTTTACATTCAGTGGTAAACGACATGTAACCACAGCTGTGAAATGTTAAATATGACAGTGTTTACTTTATTTTGGTGAAATTTACTCTGATGGGTCATGTGCATTTTAAAGATTGACTGAAACGTTCTCCATGTAAGGTATGTTTCAGCTGTAAGTTTGTGGTGAAAATTAATCAGTATTAATGTTTATTTTTCAGGACGTTCTCTGAGAACGACTGTACGATGGTGGCTCCAGTGGAGCCCTGCCTCAGTCCCAGTAAAAGAGAACTGGTCTATGGGAAAACAGCCAAGCAGTGCCTGGAGGAGATCTCAGGTAAGACCCACTCACACAGACAGGCTTTTCTCTGTGGCTCAGATGGTAGAGCGGCTCATCTTGTAATCACAGTGTCAGTGGTTCTAATCTCGCAGGTGCTCGCTGTCGTAGTGTCCTTGAGCCTTGTCTCCAGTGTCTGCATACACTGGTTACACTGGTGTCTAAATGAGTGTGGATGAGTGAGTGGTTCGTGAAGATCTTTGAGGCTAAAGCAGGTGGAAAGAGCTGTGTAAATGTTTTAAAGTTTGTAAGTTATATTTTGTTATTAGACCTGAGTGCTCATATATGACGTCAGGGCCTATTGGTTCTGAAATTAAGTGTATGCAGTGCACTGTCTCACTGTCCCCCAGTCTAACATAAACTCACTGTGTTAAGCAGTATCCACACATAGCTCATGTATGGGGCCCGTATACTTGTTATTGCTGGGAAATGAATGGGAGTCTATGGCCAACTGTCTTATCCAGTGTTAAGGGCCAGGTATCAACACTAGAGGCCGGCCGATATATCGGGCCAATAGATCGATTTTTTATGTCGTGGATGTGCGGTCGTGAATCTGCTCCGGTCTGCAGACATGTAAAACATGTCTCAAGTTTGTGCGACTAAAATCATCTGTGCGCTACCAAATTAAAAAGGCACTGCACGTGAATTTGTGAACAAAGTTGCCTGGCGAATCACTCCCGTGTGCAATCGCAAGGCTTCAAGTCGCTTCCTGTTTCAATCAATCAATCAATTTAGTTTTGTAACGGCCAATATCACAACAGGAGTCATCTGAGGTCGGTAGGGACAAAAACAAATCAATATCAGACATCAAGAATGATCAAAATAAGTCACTCACAAATGAATGTCACACATGAGTGAAATGTCACAACCAGATGTAATGTCCTGTGAATAAGTAAATCACTTAGAGTAACAAGCTTAGAGTATCCCACATCCTTAGACCTTCCTCCACGGCGAGAAAAAACCCTTAAAACCACATGGGAGAAAATTAGGAAACCTCAAGGGGAACCAATTTGGGGGAAGGATGGCTATGTCACAGTTGCAGTGGCCATTGAACTGTTTCCGAGCACTTGAGTATCCCCACTGCACGCCGACGCGGCTTTCAGCCCAGCGGCTCAAGGTGCTGCCGTTTCCGCTCCTCAACTCAAAAATGGAACTCAAGCACATTTTTCTGAGCTGCGGCTTGTGAAGTAGAAAATATTACTTTAGGAGGCATTTGGAAGTGTACAGATAGACCACTACATGCCCACCGTCTATTATTTAAATATTAGAAGGAGCACTGGCTTATTTTGAGGATCTGAAGCCTTATTTTTTACTTTTGTAAATAGCTCGCAATTAAACAAATCAGTAAACCCAGAGGGTGAAGACAAACCTACGGTATGAAGTAACCTTTTGCCCCTGTATATCAATTGTGTGGGCTGGGCTCCCTTCTGACAGCCTTCTCTGCTCTTCTCTGGCAGTTTGAATGCATGACGCTTGCCCCGAGGCAGCTCCACCACTCTGGGCACCCATACACGGTGTAAGGGCCTATTGAGCGCCTGCACATGGTGTAAGGGCCTATTGAGCGCCCTTATATGGTGTAAGGGCCTATTGGGTTCTGCTCCTTACTTCAGTCTAAACTATGCTAGCCTATAAAAAGAACCTTTTTTGCGTGTGATAGGACCATATTCAGCTCTGTTCTGGTGGCTTTATGTCCGTGTCTGTAGCGTCTTCTTTCTCCAGAGTGAACAGGAGCATGTGGAGTTCAGTGAAGGTCAGAGCTGACAGCTCAGACACAGGCAGCAGCTGTGGCTAAAGCTGCCTCAGGGCGACTGTCGGCTCCGAACACTGCAGCATCACCACATGTCTCATATGTACTCACATATTAGGCCCATGAATGAGAGTAAGAGGCCGGTCTGCTGCATAACCACAGTGAGGTCTATACTCACTCTCATGATAATATCGTAGGCAAAGATTCTTCAGTCTTCATCTGTACTCTGTAGTTGAAGTGTCGGCACTTCAGCTACAGAGTACAGATGAAGACTGAAGAATCTTTGCCCAGGTATGTAATCTTTGCCTGTACAGGTACTGTATGTAAGAGGCCGGTCTAGGCTCATAGGCTCATATCAGGACCATAAATATTACAGGCCAGTCTTACACTGGTGTTGAGGGGTGGAGTCATGCCTAATTTATGGGAGAAAAGACTTTTGGAATCAACATTGGGCTATTTAAAGGGGACATATCATGTAGATCTTTAGTTTTTGCGTTGCTTTTTACAGTGTTCACTCGCTGCTCTGGAGTGTGTAAATGTAAGTACCGTATTTTCTGGATTATACGTCGCTTCAGAGTATAAGTCGCACCAGCCAGAAAATGCATAATGAAGAAGAAAAAGATATACAAGTCACACTGGACTACAGTATAAGCCACATTTTTGGGGGGAAATGTATTTCACAATGAACTCCCAGAAACTGTGGACCTTGGCATGGAAGTGGGCAGGTTTTGGGACAGTGTTGACCATGCTCTGATAGAGAGGTGGTTGCGTTGCATGAAGTGGCAACACCAAGAAGGTCCTCCCACAAATTAATTAATCACCGAGCTTTTTCGAGGAACACAAGGGTCAGCGCTGTGACCAGCCTTGGAGCTGCACGAGCTCGCGGGTTGCACCAGGAGCGCAACGGAGACAACGCAGGTGTCAAGAGGGCTCGATGAGGAAAATAAATAAATAATTGTGAAACTTTGACTGCTGTTTCTTTTTCGCTGCAAATTAACCTAAATAAATTCATTTTCTTGTATTTAAAAATCATTGCATACTCTGGCTATAATAAATGACTTTAGATTACAGCATTTCGTACAGTCCTGCTTCTTTCTGACGACCTCTGCCTCATCCATTTCTCCAGCCTCTTCTTAATTGCAAAATACCTTTTGACAATTGTGCAAAAAATGCAGCAGCACCACCACAAATTCCACAACCTTTCACGGCTATATCAATCAATATAACTGCTGTTTATGCAGTGCGTCTCAAATCCTAAATAAAGGGCCCTGCCAGTGCCATAGCGACATCAAAAGCTCTCAAACAGGCGAGATATTATAGAGAATTATATTTTTAACGGCCGTAGGCCTAATGAACAATTTTAATACAGTTTTAATACATTTTAATACAATATCTGGTTATGTTTTATAATGATTAGGCCACACACTACAAGATAATATAGGGAAAAAACCTTTTGAGATGAAAATTTGAAACT
>OMNZ01088900.1:0-12260 GCA_900303255.1 Lesueurigobius sanzi
ATGTATTTCTCTATAATATCTCGCCTGTTTGAGAGCTTTTGATGTCGCTATGGCACTGGCAGGGCCCTTTATTTATGATTTGAGACGCACTGCTTAAACAGCAGTTATATTGATTGATATAGCCGTGAAAGGTTGTGGAAATTGTGGTGGTGCTGCTGCATTTTTTGCACAATTGTCAAAAGGTATTTTGCAATTAAGAAGAGGTTGGAGAAATGGATGAGGCAGAGGTCGTCAGAAAGAAGCAGGACGGTACGAAATGCTGTAATCTAAAGTCATTTCTTATAGCCAGAGTATGCATGATTTTTAAATACAAGAAAATTAATTTATTTAGGTTAATTTGCAGCGAAAAAGAAACAGCAGTCAAAGTTTCACGATTATTTATTTATTTTCCTCATCGAGCCCTCTTGACACCTGCGTTGTCTCCGTTGCTCCTGGTGCAACCCGCGAGCTCGTGCTCCTCCAAGGCTGGTCACACGCTGACCCTTGTGTTCCTCGAAAAAGCTCGGTGTAGCGGCGGAGAGCTAGTGTGCCCTGTTTCTCATCAAACAACAGAGGCACGTAACCTGTGGCTTTGCATAGTCCCGCCTCCACCTGTGTGCGCCTGGCTTTGAATGCGCTATTTCCCTAAAAGTTGATCGCGCGCAACGCGCCCACATTTTGAACATGCAGCCTTTGGAAGTGCGGTCTCTAATTTGCGCAAGTCTTAGTAAATCAGGCCCTAAGTGTTTAAAAACACTGAACCCATGAAACTAAATCTTTAATAGTATTTATTTATCATACATTTTGGTTTATAGTTGTACTTTACCTTAATAATGTCTGGAATCTGGATGTGCTGAACTTAATTTGTAAATAAATCAGCTCCATGGCTCTGAATAGTGGAACAGGCGCTTTATTCAGATGTTTAAAAAAATCGAGTTATATCGTATATCGCCATTCAGCCCAAAAATATCGAGATATGACTTTTTGTCCATATCGTGCAGCCCTATCTCCGGGGTGTTTGTTTTGCTCTTATATGCTATTAAAATACCATCTTTCAATGCAATGCATGCCTCAATTATTATTAAAAAAAAAAGAAAAAGACACAGAGAGCTGCATCACAGGTTGGAGGACCCACCATGAGTACTAACCTGAACCAGAACTCCCAGTACCACTCCCACAGCCTGCAGATGTGCTGGGGTAGTCTGAAGAGAAGCAAGCATCAAGATGGCGGGAGAGGACCAGAAGAGGACGTTTGTGCTCAGGTTTGCTGCACACTGTGACACTCACATAAAACGCAGAGGTCAAATCCTCAGTGAGTGACCTCGGGACGATCCATCCTCACATCGTATGATTAAAGCACACACGTGACAGAGGGTCGAAAATCCGCTCAGAGGAGTGACCAATGTCCTGTCCTGGATGCGCCACAGTTTAGCTCCAACATTCTGAGATTTATACACCGTGGGTATGGGCCCCTGGGGACATATCTGGGGCCCCCAGCATTTAGAGCAGCGCCTCTTAAAACCAGCCAGAGGGAGTATGCTCCACTTTTACCAGTGTCTGTAATTATTCACCTTCTGTCACAGTGTGTTTACATGCACTCGAGTATCCCAGTTATCAACAGGCTTTTGAAATCAACCAACAAAATTAAATTATATCCATAAATTAAGCAACATCTTGTACATAATATATTTTTGGGGGGCTGATATTATTATATTGTCTGTTTTAACTTAATGATGTTGTCTTCTTTTTGTGTAAAGGCCCAACCAGGCCCAAGCAGACTGATATGTGTAGCTCTCTGATTTGAGTTCTACACATTATCAATCTGGGATGACTCTCGTTCAATCCGCTCCTGAAATGGAGGGACCATTACAGCAATACTTCAAGATAATTGGGTGAAACGCCCTTTAGTATCCGCCTACCGTACTTTTGCAGAATCCAGTCGAGAGAAAAGCACAGTCTCTTTGCTCCTTTTCAAAGCAGGATTAGGCATTTCATCTAAAACAGAGGCAAAAAGTAAGTCCTTAGACGCAGCGATGTTTGTTATTCTTTGGCGTTTGGTGCGATGACATACCAACATGTCCCGCCTTCAACCCCAATGCAGGCACCTCATTGGTCCGCACAAATAGCTGAGTCGAGCCCAGCGCAAGTGACTGGACTCTTTCAAGATGTATTTCCCTGAGTTTGTGAGATCACAAATCTTATCAACCAGGGACTGACATCGAGAATTGAAATGTTGTGGTATGTAACGTGAGCTCATGAAGTACACCTGTCTAGGGATTGATAAGATTTTATTGACATCAAACCATCAATAATTTTGCCAATCAATTTGATTCTTTATCGATTCTCTTATCAATGCCTGACTTGTGTTGTGGGAAAAGCAAGGAATGCATATGCTTTTTTAATGATTTATTAAATAAAGCAAGTTCATTAAAATTAAAATACTGTGGCTTCTGAAGGATACACAACTAATTGTACTACTTTATACTACTATAAATAAGTATCCAAGGATTTATCATAATAAACCTGGTAACTGTAACTCTACATGTTCTTAAACTTGCGGACGGGGAGCGAGGGCCCTTAGCCTGGCATCAGTCTAAAATATAATGACATTTGCACATACAGAATGCTGTTCAACAAATCAAAACCAAACAGCTGACTTGCCAAAGTCCATCTGGGTCAAAACCAAACAGCTGACCTGCCAAAGTCCATCTGGGTCAAAACCAAACAGCTGACCTGCCAAAGTCCATCTGGGTCAAAACCAAACAGCTGACCTGCCAAAGTCCATCTGGGTCAAAATCAAACAGCTGACCTGCCCAAGTCCATCTGGGTCAAAACCAAACAGCTGACCTGCCCAAGTCCACCTGGGTCAAAACCAAACATCTGACCTGCCAAAGTCCATCTGGGTCAAAACCAAACAGCTGACCTGCCAAAGTCCATCTGGGTCAAAATCAAACAGCTGACCTGCCAAAGTCCATCTGGGTCAAAATCAAACAGCTGACCTGCCAAAGTCCATCTGGGTCAACACCAAACAGCTGACCTGCCCAAGTCCACCTGGGTCAAAACCAAATGGAGGGGCCAGTGGAAGTCTTGGAAACATCGAGGCTGCACCAGGTCATTGCAGATGTACCGGGCCAACATCTGCCCCGTAAGCAATACGGGCGATCGCGATGTCGTCACGTCTGGGGCTTCTGTAGGCAACATGAATATTTTAAATACATAATGGTAAATAATAGTTCTACGATAGGCAAAAGCATTGTTCACAAACAAAGGCAGTGCTTCTCTGGCGTTTAGCAGATCTGTGATCTCACCCACATCTGCTCAGGCGTTGGACGCTTCGGAGCTGCCATGCTGCGCTGGGGTCTCGCAGACAGTGCCCAGTGCGAATGTGGGGGTCCATCACAAACCATGGACCAGTTGCCCAAAATACCGTCCACCAAATGGCACCCAAGGTCTTATTGACCTTGATAATAAAGCATCAACAGAGCTGACCATCTGAGGACATACGACAGAAGAAGACAACTTGTGCTGAGCAGCCATTACAGGTATATTTAAGGGCATCGCATTGATGACTTTATGTTTGGCGCAGAATTCTATATATGAATAATGCGATTCTGAGACTAACTTCCCTGTTAACCTTATGTATATGCTCTTTGTGTCGTGTCATCGCCGCACTTCTCCCTACTTTAACCTTCTGAGCCCCATTAGCGTCGCTGACGATGGCACAGATAAAGTTTACTTACCTGCGAATATCTTCTGATTCGTAAAAGATAGAACTTACTTACTTTTTTCCCCTAAAAAAACAGATTCCATGCTCTCTGCCAATGAATGTCTGTAAAGTTAGTTGAATTTTCGCCTAATATTTTCTTTTTTATTTCTGGTGTTAAAACATATTTTACATACTTCTTAATTATGAAAGTCCAGGTCATCCTGAAAAGAAAAAAAAGTCTAACTCTTGAGGGTACACTGAAAGGAGGTGCTTTAATAGCATTAAACTCCAGTGAGTGGCTTTGCCTGGAATTCATCTACTCTTTGAATTGTTTTTTTAAAATTAATTTCTATCTGGAAGCCATCTACAGATGAAAAACACTGATTTGGAGCTATTTAAAGACAAGCAGTTCACACATACAGTACATTACTCTCAATTTACAAGAAATATCAACAGTGAGGTGTACAAAGCGTAACACAGGACCTTCAAACCCGTCCGTCAGGAGCCAGAGGGATTTCGCTCCACTTTCTTTCTCCGGCCGCTGTAATTATTCACGCGCTGTCATAATTGCGGTGGAGCATGCAAAGACCCGACCCCCTCTGCCGCTTAAGCACTCTTCACTGGCTCTCATTTAGCACTCGCCAAAGTCAGACCTGTGGGGTGGCATGCTAACGACATCAAGCTAAAAGTGTGTGGGATTTTTTCATTCATTTTTTTTCCTCGCCTTTTCTTTTTTTTTATCCTGCAATTAGCGAGCCTTTCATTCGCTCAATCGCACTCTCGCCATCGCAGGCACTCGAGGAAAACAGGGGGGAGGGGGAAGGGGGGAGATGCTTTGATTGGCCGAGCGCAGAGGCCAAAGAGAGGAGAAGAAGAAGTAGTGAGGAAACTGGAGCAAAAATAGAAAGCAGTTTAAGGCCAGGCGCTGAAGGTGAATAGGGAAAAAGGATTAATTGAGGGCGATCGATTTGAAACTTTTGCTGGAGATTCCTGGCATGAATAAGAGTAAAAAATGTATTGCAAGTTTTTTGTCACTTTATGTTTTCATGTAAAGATTGGGCAAAAATCGAAATAATGGATAAAGCTAGGAAAGGTTTAATTTTGTTTATATGTTAGTTGGAAAAATTATTCAGAGGGGATTTTGGATTACTTGTTTAGTTTTTGGAAAAGCTAATTATTAGTGAATAAATCTGCAAAAAAAAAATTGCCTTGTCTTTTTGGGAAGAAAAACTCAATAAATCAGGCTAGGAATTAAATATAGGGCGCCCCAAAAAAACAAAAAAAAAACACTTGGAATAATTGGAAATGAAAATTTGTGCTGTCAAACGATTCTTTTTTTAAATCACACTTGAAATTTGATTAAATCAGTTACATTTATTGTAATTATTATATACAATATGAATAATAAGCCACATAAATGCTCCAATTTTAAGCATTTGCATGGTCCCAATTCATGAACAAACTTTGGATAGTAATAAAATGTAAAGCCACAAATTTCCATTTAATTCAATTGCATTGTGTGTCATAATAAATAAACTGAACCAAGAGAAGAACCCAAAAAGCAAATGAGTAGTTGAGGTTTGAGGCTGAGGCACAACGGGCTGGAGAATAACAATAACAAAAATAAAGAATCCAAAAACAATACAGGAACGAGAAAAAAAAATCACTCTAAAGTTTCGTGTTCGGGCCGAGGCAGCAGTCATTCACCAGCTTAACATGGAGACTGCAGTTACGCGGACGACCAGAGGTGGCAGTCACGAGTATGAAAATGATCAAACTCCGTTGTGTCCCTTTAAGTTATGCATTCACGTTTTTTTTTTTACTAACACGTGTTAAGCCCCTTCAGGGTTTTGGGTGGCCTCCATCACATTTTTTTTTAAGTTAATAGTTTATGTTGTATACTTTTGTTGTGTGTGAATGAATAAAAAAATAATAATTATTAAACACTTTGTTGTGAAGATTAGGACACATATTTGTTCCCAGGTGAAAATTATGTTAAAATCAACGTGGACCAAAGTCTTGCCGCAGTGTCTTTTCTTAAACCTCCTGATTCTTCACTTATATTGAACTTACATTATTTTACAACTTTCAGACCTCAAAACTACATTTACCATCACAGGACATTGTATTCTTCCTGATTTTGCTAAACTGCAGATACCACACAATAGTGATGCGCGGGTTGGCCCGAAACCCGATACCGAAATGAGATGACAAACTTCGGGTGCGGGTGGATCGGGTTATAAATGGCACATTTTTTTTTTTACATCTTATTATAACTTTCAGCACAAAAAATGCATGATTATCCATAAACCTCTCTCTAAGTCGGCTTTGCCTTGTTGAATATCCAGTTTAATAGGGTAAACACATTACTAGTTTTTATTTTATCATTGGTTCAAGTTTTAGTATCATGCGCCTGTCGCTTTAAATAGGTTAAATATGCGTCAAATGCACAACGAGCACCATCTAACTACATGCTACAGCCAGGGCCGACTGGGACTATTTGATGATGAAAACTATGAAACAAAGATCTAACAGGATTACAAACCTTAAGAGAGAGACGGGAGAGAAAAAGAGCTGCACGCGACCCTTTTTGTGGAAAGGTAAGCTGCTCCTGAGTCCTGCATGAACCACTTTACTCCAAACTCCCGTTTCATTTGATAGTTGTCCATGACTTGGTAAAAGTAAATACTTTCTGCTTGTTTCTTCCTGATAAGTCCATATTTCAAACGTCTTTCAGTGGCTCGTTAGACGTAAACAAAAGAGTCATTTGTACTCTGTAAACTCGCGTTCACGTGGTCCGCCCCCCTTTGATTGACAGGCAGCTTTTGCGCGGCTCCCAGAGTTATTGAGAAATTGAGACCCAGTTTTTAGGGTCGGGCGGATCGGGTCTGATTTTCTTCGGGTTGGTTTGGGGCTGACCCGCGCATCACTACCACACAACAAGGTCATTCTTTTCCGACTATACGCTAAATGCTGAAGATGAAGCAAAGTTTGGGGCTTTCACAGTAGAGAAAATGAGCTGGTATAAAAAGCAGCACCCGTGTGACCCCAGAGTATGAATCATTTTGAGGTACGTACGAAAGCTCACACCAAGGGAAACGTCACAAGATTAATTCATACCAAATGTCAGTGTATTCCAGGTGGAGTTGCATCATAGAGCAACAGTCCTAAATTACAACTGTGATGTTAAAAAGCTGCTCTTCCAGTTTGTGTTAGTAGTAGTAGAGCATGAATATTAGCTCCAATTCAATACCTCAAAATAGGTCACATTCACGTTATAGAAGTTGGAGCAGGTGCCAATACAACTCTATGGGACAATCAATTTACAAAAAGAAAATTGACAAATGTTTTTCCTGATCAGTATTTGATAGATAGGTGCAAACCTGCCATATTATTGTATAGGCAAAGTTTCTTCACTCTTCATATGTAGTCTGTAGTTGATAGGACGTTTCACCCTTCATCCAAAGAGCTTCGTCAGCGGCACTGAGCAAACCTGGACCCAAGTTGACTGAATATAGACCAGTAGGAGCGGTCTATCTGTAGGTCCCACCTCTCTTTGTGCTAATAGCTACTCTCTCTCAGAAAAAACAACCATGCTGTATGATGGAAAAGTCCTGTGCGACTGAGAACTTACAGACATACTGCCATATGAAGATAAGGTTGTTATCTGTGTAGGTTCTCAGTCGTACAGGAGTTGTCCATCGTAGGCAAAGATTCTGCAGTCTTCATTTAAGTGTAGGATGTTTCGTTCTTTATCCAAAATGGTTCATCAGCAAATGATGACTTGACACACCTGTGGGTCTCTTAAGAAGAAACCAGTAGGAGGAGTTATCTTGGTTGTAAAGATTGGAAAAAACATTGGCCTTATTCACATGTTGATTGCTGCTCGTTACCTTCCTATTGATTCAACCTGGGCTTTGTTCTAAGGCTGTTAACACCTATCTATGGTCCTGCCCTGGCCAATCGACCAGCTTCACTAGCATGACATACTGTAGGTGCAGTTTCTGTCTCAGGATGTTGTTGAAGACTGGGGCCACGATAAACCTAAGGCCTCCATTGCGGTTCAGGGAAGGATTCCCTTTCTTAACAAATATGGCCTCTTTGACACCTCTCTCAAACCATCTATTCTCTTCAGCTAAAATCTTAACTTCGCTGTCCTCAAATGAGTGATTGGTGGCTTTTAGATGGAGGTGCACAGCCGAACTTGAAGGTTGTTATCTTAAGTTCAGGAGCAGGACCAGACCTCCCGCTCTTGTCCTAGGTCTTAGTGGTCCACCCTCCCACCCTCTTTTCGTTTCTTTTTTTGTTCTTCAGGTAGGGGGGGTAAGCCTACCCTCGAACGAAGCCCCAAAACTGCATATAAAAGTATTTTGTATATTTGCTTCTGAGGTTGTGGTCCTTGCTAGTGAAATTATTCTTATAGTCAACATCATGCACATGTTTTTGAATATTGTTACCACTTTTGGATACCTTTATGAGAAAATAATTAGACCTTAGTTCATATGTGCTGACAGAGAAGACATTGGGGGTCATTCATGAATATTTTCTGAAGAAAAAGTACAACTTAGGAGAAACTTAGAAGAACTTAGGTCTGATTCACGAAGCGTTCTTAAGAAGACAAAACTCTTCTTAAATTCATAAATGTGACACTAAGAACACCACTCCCCTCATTATCAGGACATTTACATTATATTGACTATGGAAATATAATTTTTAAAATATAAAAGAGACACGCCCTTTAATCTTCCATATATGGGCATGACAAGAGCATGAGGCAGTACTCATTTACATATACTCCAGCACATGTGAGTAACTTTATGTAGCATTTAATATTTGTATGCTACTAGTTTTTAAATAGCGTAAATAGCCTCCTGTGTTTTGTCTAAAGTCTCTCCTCTGATTGCGACAGGTGTGACTCAGAGGTACTAACGAGCTGCAGCCCTCAGCTGTGAAAGTCTGCTTTACACTAACTATCTCAGCTCTGTACCATCTCTTATCACTTTCATTCTCTCAAAAAAAATATTTTTTAATTAAATAATTTTTAGAAAAAATGTTACTGGTGCTGTGTAAGACTGAGCATTTTTGGGTCCATTTTGACTGATAATATTCTGAAACTGCAGATTTTCTGTGCGTATGAGTCCTCCTGACTGTTAGGATTTGTTCTTCCAGAAGAACTCTTTCAGCTAAGAACAAAATTTGTGAATGCCAAAAATGTTCTTAAAGGCACTATACCTGATTTCTTTGCCAAATATATTAATGAAATTTGTTTTCCCCTTTAGTACATTGTAATCTCATACATTGTACAAATAATAATGTGCATATAAATACAAAGCATTGTTGTCAATTCCATGAGCTTACAGCCTACTTTTGTTGCATTTCTGTGACCGTGACCCTAAATAGTGACCCTGCTCATAAACTCACCTCTGTGAAGAAATGGGATTTTAGAAATGTGTTAGGAAAGTTAGGAATGTGTTTTTAACCACAACTCATCAATTTAATTTACCAGCTCTCTGTTTCATTATTTGTAATTCATAAATTAGGTATAGTGCCTTTAAGTCAGCCGTAAAAACAAATGTTTGTTTCATATTGACCCAGGAATTACAGAGAAATTAGCCAGAAACTAGAAATCTGCAGTTTGATAGTTACCGTAGTTACCACCACAGAATTTTTCCAGCTGCCCTCCACCCCTAAACGCCCCTAAACTATAGGCTCTTTAGAATGTTGTGATGTCACATGAACGCAACCTTCACATCAATTAATTCAAGCACTTCAGGATGCCAAAAACAAGGTGAATCTTTCTTCACTAATAATTTAAAAATGAACAAGATATCCATCTGAACAGTAATCTGCAGTGAATCTTCATTCCCATTATCTCGCCTTAACCAAGATGATGAGAATATTCCTAAAACGGGATCAGGACAGGAGTGAGATGTCGTCGCCCACTGCACCTGACGGGTTACAGCACTGACTTTGCAGGAAGGGCCAAAAGCAGTGGTCAACTTTCCACACAGTATGACTCATTTCCAACTGTGGTGGGAAGTGCAGGAGAAGAAAGAGTCCATTTTGAATGCGAGTACTCACCTTCAGGTCTGTGGGAGTCTATTAGGACCAACACCTTTTGATGCTGCATCAGACCAGGCAGTTTGCAACTACAACCTCTGCATACCAACGCCTTTCTCCCAAAGTGTAACCCACTTGAGCTACTAACAAATAGATTTGGCCTGAAAGATAACCATGCCAGGAATAAAAATGGCAGTAGCTACTTAGAATGATGTGAGCTCCTTTTGAAGACTGCAGATTCTGAGTATTGACGGAATCTAGTGACCTGAAAAGTTGAAGGTTTGTTCTCTTAACATATACACTATCACCTGGAAACAAATAAATGGCAACTTTACAATAAGGTGTTTAATCACTAGGGGAGCACCAATACCACTTTTTCTCAAACCGATACGAGTATGAGTACTTTGATTTGAGTCGACACTGAGTACTGATACAAGTACAAGGCATATTCTTCAAACATACATCTTGTAGCTGGGCTAAAGTGGTTAGCTCTCATTTCCATTTACTGGAGTCATTTATCAACTATAATAATATTATTTTTAAAAGAAGTTTGATTAGAATTATACAGTTAAAGTAAAGCTATTTTATTGAATATAATATTTGCAATAACATGTAATGATATGTTTTTTGGGTCTCATTTTGTTCATTTAAGATGAAAATTATAGGAAATATTTATGTCCACATTGTACACAGTGTTGACAAAGGCAGTTCAAATGTTGCTAACCCGCTGCTAACCGCTAATGGCGATTCTTATCGTATATGCTTAGGGGACTAAATGCATCTGTAACACAAACTCAGCGGCTAAAAGGGGCTCATGAAGAACTTTCAAAAGAGCTATAGCATGTCCATATTGAGCAACACCTGGCTGCTCCTGGAGCTAAAATATCCAATATGCTAACAAGCAAGTTAGCGCAAGCTAAAAAGAAAAAAAAAAAAACCATCTACTAGCTATAGTGAGACTACTACAACATGAGGCTAGTCTAGTTAAAATAATAAGTAACCATCTACATGTCAGGTCTGTGTGGAGTATTGTATTTCCACTTTAAATGTGCCTACACACCTAACGCGACCATCTTCCATGTAAAGCCTATGTGAACGTACGATGACGCGCGTCAATCAATTAATTATATTTATAATGCCTGGTATCCAGTGGCGGCTCGTGATGTCAACTCTAGGTGGGGCTGTGCAGACCGTGTTGAGTATGCATTGTTTTTTTTGTTAATGTTGGTCCTATTCCCAGTGTCAACTACACGGCAAAAGTTTAAACAAGTCGTTTATGTCCTGCTAAAAGTCAAACAACAGCACAAACATCCTCCAGAGGTGAACCACAGAGTAAACAAAAACTCACCAGCTCCTGAAAATCACAGCAGCTTCCACATTTCATCTTTTGTCTCCAGATTTGAGTCCCGTTGCAACGAGTCGCCAAAAAAATTAAGAATATCCTTATAATCCATGAGTTTCTTCCATGTGTAGTGCTTCCTCGTATAAATCAATGTAAACCAATCAGCTCCCAGCAAAGCATCTGCGCCTGCCTAACATGCCCTGTGATTGGCTCTTGGGCTGACTCTAGGGCTATTACAGATTAGTCCCAAAAGAGTTTCAAAGGGTTTCAAAGTTGACAAACATAGGACACGTGACTGATGTTGGTGCGCATGCCCGGGGCAGAAACCATATGCTTCCAATATCACACATCAGTTATTCATATTAGATATCAGTTGTTTACATTGGTTACGCTTGAGTAATGGCAATGATGAACCGCTGTCAAGGGGAGAAAATAGTTCAAAGTACGTAGAAAGCTTGTCACCGGAGGAGCGGCCGCTTATTTAAGAAAACTCGCAGTACAGGCAAAATACGCATAATAATAATATAAATACTGGAATTAACGTTAGTTTGGAGGGGTACATGTAGGACCACTGTTGGGGAGTAACTAAATACATGTATTTAAAATACGTATTCAGAATACTCATTTTGAGTAACTGTATTCAGGTACAAATACTTTCTCATTTGAGGGTATTTCAAATACAGTTACTTTTCAAATACCAAAGGAATACAGAGAGAGAGAGAGAGGAAGAAGAGATAGAGAAGGAGAGAGTGGAAGGAGACAGACTAGAGAGAGGGGAAGGAGATAGGGAGAGGAAGGAGAGAGAAAAAGAAAGAGAGGAAGGAGAGAGGGAGGAATAGGGGAAGAGAGAGGAAGGAGAGAGAGAGAGAAGGAGAGAGTGGAAGGAGAGAGACTAGAGAGAGGGGAAGGAGATAGGGAGAGGAAGGAGAGAGAAAAAGAAAGAGAGAGGAAGAAGAGAGACAGAGAGAGAGGAAGGAAGGAGAGATACAGAGAGAGAGGGAGGAAGGAGAGAGACAGAGAGGGGAAGGATATAGGGAGAGGAAGGAGAGAGAAAAAGAAAGAGAGAGGAAGGAGAGAGGGAGGAAGAGGGGGAGAGAGAGAAAAAGAAAGAGAGAGAGAGGAAGGAGAAAGAGAACGAAGAGAGACAGAGAGAGAGGAAGAGAGAGAAAAAGA
>OMNZ01088906.1:4172-20626 GCA_900303255.1 Lesueurigobius sanzi
AAATCCAGCTCATTTGCTGACAAAGGTCTTTGGATAAAGATCGAAACGTCCTACACTTCAACTACAGAGTACAGATGAAGACTGAAGAATCTCTACCTACGATGGACAACTCCTGTACGACTGAGAACTTACACAAAACATATGTATAATGCATTAATGATCAGATCACTGTATGTTGGAAGTTGTCTAATGCAGTGGTTCTCAACCTTTTTTTTTTGCGCAACCCCCAAAATGATGACTGCTGGAGCTGGTGTTTCACCAGAGCGCATGTTTCCCATCCAAACTACATAGGAAAAAATGCCTTCAATATGATTTTGCGACCCCCTGAAATGATCTCGCGACCCCTATGGGGGCCGACCTCCAGGTTGAGAACCACTAATGTAACAAGGACATGTCACTTTTTCACTCATGGCAAATTCACTGCAGTTTCTTTGCATAAACAACTAATATGTTGTCTACAAACCTACTTTTGTGGAAATCTCACAGTATCGGTAGATGTCGGGTATCGGTAGATATTCAAACCTCAAGTATCGGTATTGGAAGCAAAGACATCTGGATTGGTGCAAACTGTAAGGCAAGTTTCCTAATTACTATACTTGAGGATGATAAGCAATGTGGTTTTATTTGTTTTTAGTGAGTTCTTGGGATATGAATATTGCATCACTTAATATTGTGATGATACAATTTGGCTAAATATTGTGCCACTGCTGCCCCAGTTGAAAGTTGAAACAAAACAGTATTGCACCTATGTATATACAGTATCAGAAGCTACACTGCAATCTGCTTCATGTTTTATTGCACTATTTTTTGTGGATTCAAGTTCATGCATTATTGTGTAATTACTGGTTACAAAACTAGGCAAAAGCAAACTGGAGACTCCTCGTTACAGTACAGCTTCCCGTGTCACGCACAAAAAATATGGCCAATGCATGTTGGAGTGTGTAACTCTGTTGCCTCAGCGCGAGATCAATAGGCTAAGATGTACTTTATTGTCTCCGTTGGGAAATTTGCCTCTACATTTAACCTATCCTTCAATGCTGCTGGAGAAACCTGTCAGGTGCATTGGGCAACTGCACCTACGGCCCAGGGACCCATCTCCAGATCTGCATATAAGTTTCACGTCAGGAGAACTTATATCTGGAAGTTTTAGCCTTTTGTGCATGTTTTGGATTGATGTGGGAACCTGGAGCACCAAGGACTGGCCACCAACATACTATGCATACTGTGCATTTTTAGTTTCACTATAAAAGAAAAAAAAAGTGCATGCTAGACTTACCAGGTAATACTGTATTTGAGAGAGCGATGGAATGAAAACTATAAAGTCATCACAGTTAGACCATCTGTTGGGATGTAGCTAACATCCCAATTCGTTAGGTGGAATCTGTTTGTAAACGAGTTTCACAACTTTCAGCCTCACTTTGCAGGGTCACTGTCACAGTAATGCAAACAAACGACTAGCCTGTGAGTACAAATGCTTTATAATAACATGGGAGTCTTTTTTCTTTTTCACACACCACTGCATATTCAACACACTGGAGGAGGACAAAACAAGTTTCATATCGCTACTCGTAAAAAAAAAAAACAACAACATAAAGTCTGTGAAGGAGCTTAAAACTGTGACTATAACACACTATCTCTAACAACACCCCTTCGGTCTGGAGCCTACCACCCCAGGCTCCTCTTCACACTCTCACCCAGCTGAGACTGTCCCTGTGGGGAGACCCATGACTGAGATTTCTCTTTTTATAACAGTAGACTAGCTTCATTTAAAAACAAAATCCAGTCCGATTCCTTTTATTCTACCGGGATATTATTATATATTTATGCATATATCTCCACAGACTGATAGCTTTGGATGTGCCGCATTGAATAATACATTAAATGCATCTGTTGGAGCGCTGTCTCTCGCTCGCTATTGTGGAAGTGTGAAAGTGTGAGGCCGCAGAAACCGCGCGCCCGTGGCTCTCCTTAGAAGGCGAGGCAGAGCACTTCCCCAATGTTAAAAACTCATCAAATGTGAATGTTGCATCAGATGTACAGATGGCACAAGAGAGTGGGGCCGGGGGTGCTAAAATGTAGCACGGGACATCGGCACACAAAGCTTTGGTTGATTTTGAATTTCGCGAAGGCTAAAACATGTACTGTGCCTCGGCTTCTTAGCGATCCAACACGAATCTTGAATCTCTTTTTCAACTCGAGCTCTGGCATGCGGTTCGCACTCATCACCAACGATCTGAGGGAGAAGTTGAAAGTACGAAAAGGAATCAAGGTTCTAAGTTTCGGTGACTTTTGCTTGTGTCGACTTCTTTGCTTTTCTGCTGATTCTTGAGTCCATTTAGGATAAATATGTCTAAAATCGACTGAATAAAAGATCTGTCTCTTTTCACAATCGCGATCCGGTTTGAACCGTTCACCTAAAAGAGCTGATTCGATCATGAACGTCACATCACTAGAGAAAACTCATGGAGAAATCAGGTGAATAAAAGCACTAGTCCGAGTATTGTTTGATGTATTTAGAAGTGAACAGAGATAATGAGAGTTTTTACTTATGATTGTTTTATAACTGTAGAGATAACAATGTATTAATGTGCGTTAATGGAGTGATGGCCAATTGATTAGATCACAATGATGAGTGTTGGAAGAAGCAGCGGTGACAAAACAGATGCAGGATGAAGGAGTGTGTTCGAGGCCTGTACATGACATCATTGGAAAATGGAAATGGAACAATTTTACACTCTTGATTTCTGAATGGTGTTCATCTTGTCTTCTAGTCACTAAACCACAAAACCAAACCAAAGGAGAAAGAGCAACAAAGCAAAGACACAATAACTGGGCCGCGCAGCTGTGGAGTAACAGAACGCATGCAAAGAGCGATGAAAAAGAACCAAATGAACACAGCTGTCAAACCGCGTAAGAAATTAAAACAGTTACCGGTGCACCCAAAAGATAAAATAGAACAGGAAAACACATGCGATGTAATTTATGAGATCCCCTGCAAATCATGCCAGAAAACATACATCAGAGAGAGACAGGAAGACAATTCAATACCATAGAGAATGAGCACAAGAAGGAACGCGAGAAGGAAACAGCGACGAGATTAACTAGGACAGGGAAGGAAAAGGCACAAGAAGGAAACCTCAAGTTGGCAACCTTAGACCACTGCAAACGTAACAACCATGTGATGGATTGGGACAACACATGCATCATTAGAGAGCAATGAATATGAACTTTGGATCGAGGAGGCGATTGAGATCAGGAAGCAAGGTTTTTCTACAATGAACAGAGATGAAGGAGCTTTCCAACTCTCCCGTACATGGGACACACACCTTCAATTACCAATAACCACCGGCGGAGGGCGTGACCGGCCTGATAGACCTGTCAGGTCGCATCAGGCCGTTCACGCCTAAGAACGACAGCTGATATAAGACGTCACACCCAACATCCTGTGACACTTCAGAAGAATCAGAAGAAGATGGATCGGTCATCGAAACATGTTAAGGTAAATGAATAAGACATGGCTTACCTACAGTAGTGTACATACCCTTTTAATCTTTTGGCCATTTTTAATAGAATATGAATGATAACACAATAATCTTTTTTCCACTCATGGTTAGTGGTTGTGTGAAGCCATTTATTGCCAAAGAACTGAGTTTACTCTTTTGAAATCATAATGAAACAGAAACGACTCAAATGTCCCTGATCTAAGGTTTACATGACCTTCAACAATTGCCAGGAAAATTGTTCAGGAGCAAAGAATAACTCACTTCATCTGAAATACAGGACTCTCGGACTCTAGTTTCTAGTTGACAAGCGTAAACAAAGAGGTTTTTAGACATTAAATGGCTTCACGCAACCACTAACCATGAGTGAAATAAGGCTTATTGTGTGATCATTCATCGTCTATGAAATGCATAAGTTTACATCCCCTGACATTCTGCCAGAATGAGCACAACTGTATTTGTCTGATAAACTGTAGAACAGTGTTTCTCAAACGTTTTCAGACCAAGGACCACTTTTTGCTCCAAAAATGTTTTGAGGACCACCTAACCCACTAAGTCGCCCTAACAAGCCAAAAATACTTCAATATTGGGATAGACATTAAATGATATTATGATTATGCTTTGGATTAATGCCTACATAAAATTAACCTGATTCGAAATGCAGAACCTGACAATGTCAATGAAACGCATTGATTACTAACTAATAAAAAAGATATTAACAAACATTATGCCTCTTTTAGGCTGCTTCTGTTCAAAGTCCAAATAAGCGGTGGACCTGTGATTGACGGCGAGCCCCGATGGAGCCACCTCTCAACAACAACAAAACATATTTCTATATCTTTGTAGGGCAAAATTGGCTACATTTTATAGTAATTAATTGTAATTAAATGTATGACAGTCTAAAAATCTATGAATTGTATCAAGTGAAAATTTGCGGACCATATAGGCACTAAATGCAATTTTATTTAGAAATTTTCTTGCGGACCACTGGGCGGCGCTGGACCACAGTTTGAGAAGCACTGCTGTAGAAGAAACTCTCTCTTGAATCCCCTTTTCCGTCTGAGCCCTCTTTCAATGTAATCATACAATTTAAATCACAAACATACATTCACATTTCTGAATCAAGATTTTTTTCCATTCTCATAGAAGTCAAACATAATGCTGTAATTAGGTGTTTTGTTTTGTTTTTAACAAGCATAGAATTACATTACAGGCCTATATGTTATGATCACAGAGTCTCCTTTACTTCGAGGGATGCATAATGATCTAAACCGTAAACACATCCGCTGCCTGCACCGAACAACTACAGGATACGCTTTTGAACCAAGCCTTTCCCTCTAAACCCCTTTCATTCAATCGCCGTCATAAATTATACACCCATACAATAAAATGCATCTCCAGCGTACGCAAACACAGGGTGAATCTTGTTGACATTATTTATACTAAAGGTCAAACCTAACAATACCCAACCTGATTTACAAGCGGCGTCTCTGCGGAGAACGTCACCTACAAAACCGGCCCCCGTCCCGTCAGCCCATAGTTATTCATAAGTGTCTTTGGGGCCGAGAGCGCACAGTCTCCCCCCGGCTTCCCTCCTCATCTGCGCCGCATCGATCCAACGGGAAAGTCTCCCGGCGCTGCTTAGCTCATTGATCACGGACGCCTCGCGGACACTCTTCCCGTGCACTTGAGAGGACCCTCGGAGAGCTGAGGAAACACTGCTACCTTCGCGGCCTCTGACATCCCCGATTGTCTTCCCCAAAAGCACTAATTAGCCGTAATGAAAGGTGTATTACTGAGATGGAGCTGGAATCAAATGTATAATTGAAAAAAAAAAAGGAAGTGTAAAGGCGCTCCCTGTGTTCTCGCTTGAAGCTTCTTACTATACATAGCCGGAGCTTAGCGAAAACCTTACCCCACACGTGCATATCAAAGAGGGGAGGAGATAATAGAGGTGTTAGCCTGCAGGGGATTTGACATGAAGTTAGCGTTTCTCTGAAGTACTTGTTATAAACCAAGTCAATAGTGGATTATGGTAATGTGAAAATCTAAGCAAGGGACTAATACAGTACAAGTACACACACATACACACAGCACAGCAGCACTCAGAGATATTTTTAGCCAGAAAACATGTAAAGCGAGCCAGAGCGTGAGGGGGGTGGGCTCACATAAAGGTGACACGTGCAGGTACGGTTACTAATGGGGATGTGCATTGTAGTAGTGGAGGCTGAATATTATGCCGTTACAGCCTCTTTCTTCCTCGAAAGAAATGCCACTATATAGTTATGACTGTCACAAGATGGAAAACATGTTTTCATCTAAAGCCAATTAAAGGGTTTTGTTGGGAGTGTTTCAGTCTCAGCAACTGTATTATTTAATACTCTATTGTAGGGCTGAAGAAATAATGACAGTTTTAATGAAATTGCTATCACAACTCTGGTCAAACTCAATAATCTTTAAGTTTACAGCCAGCAGCAGCTAGTTTGGGAGGTTTGTTGTGTGTTAAATGGAAATATTTAGTTTTTTTGTTTGCGCTGAGGTTTATATAAAAGATCTAGTGATAATGGTATCGGATATCAGATACTGGTAAATAATACAATATTAGGTATTGATTCCAAATATCCTATACTGAACCGATACCTTTACCAGCTTAGTATAATGAATATAATACTACTTTTATCACTGTCCAAAATACTGCAGTTAGCAGCAGTATGCTAAGGCTAGCTTCAGCCAATCAAGGCTATGACTGAGTCACACCTAAAGTAAAGAAATAATATTGGCCACTACTGAAGGTTTGTCTTTGCATTTTACTTGTGAAATACAACAGAGTAGACTTGTGTCTCTAGTTCGTAACGCATTAATAATCAGATCAATTTATGTTGAAATCTAATGTAACAACAAGGATCAATCGCTGTGTCACTCTCTGTAAACCAATCTCTTTACATAAACAACAAATATCAAACCTACTTTTGTGAAAATCTCACATACAGTATATTGTTTGGTATCAGCTATCAAACCCCAAGTGTCCGTATCAGAAGCCAAGAAAAGCTGGGTTGGTGCTAGCCTGGCCTTAGCCATCCATAAACTCCGGTCAATTATCATTTCCCTACATATTATGTCTGGGTCTGATCTCACTGGCCGCGATACATAGGATGAACTTCATCAGAGCCATTCAGCGAGCGGGGGAGGCGCGTGTTGTAGGTGACGTCATATGTCACGACCAAACGCTAGCGATTGGGTAAAATCAGATCCAATCGTTTCAAACTTTAAACGGAGTTCAACCCTCCCACCTGAAAACGGAGCTCAATTGTGAAGATCCAGACCCTCTGTACAAAATGAGTACGAGGATATGGTAAGACCAGGCTAGGTAGGTGCACCTCTTAAAAGGCTTACTTTGTTTAGGTTCACGAATCAGCGAGATGTATTTGTATGTATGTAGAGCTAAAATTGAAATTGACCTATATTAGAAAGAACAATGTGAGTAATGTTATGCGATATCATCCAGCCCCAGATTATTGAACCATTCTAACCACAAAGTACCGAGTTGGCCGACATACGACATAGGGTATTGTAAATTTAAATATTAATATTTTGAGGCTGGATGCCAAAATATCAAAGAACCAATGTTGGTATGAAAGCATAATAGCAACACGCCTACACATGTCTCAGCTCTCCTCGTTTCCTCTTTCACCTCTGCCCTAGTGCTCTCTGCCCCTGTCCCCACCCCCCTCCCCTCCCCCCTGTGGTTTTTGGGGCAGGTGCTCTTGCATGTGCCATCGCTGTGTGCGTGTGCGTGCGCTTGCGTGTGAGAGAGAGATCGCAGCGAGGAAGCGGCCAGTCATAAGAGCCAGCTGATGAGCGTCACCCTCTTCCGGATCCCCATTCATCCTTATGCACAAGGGCCTAATTCACTGCCTTGCTTTTCACACCGGCAGACCCCCGAGAGGCCCCCGGGGGCACTAACACAGGGGCGAACTGTCACTCACTCTGGAGAGAAAGCCTTCAATAAGAACAAGCTCCCAGATGCGCTCGTACAGTACAATCTCCCAACTCCTCCGCAGAAAGCACCGAAATAGGCTTCTTGCTTCCTCTCTCTCTCTTTCTCTGTCTGACTCATTATAAACAGCGAGCCCTGGAGGATGCTCATTTTCTTATTTCTTACACAAACGCGTTCCTCAAGCCACTCCGGCGCCACCGCTGCATCAAAACGGGTGACACGCGGCGAAGGAGAGGTGTCATTTTCATTTCTGTCGACGTCCCGTGCGCCGCGAATCTCTCCGACGCACACACTCTACACACAGCCCCGACATCAGCGGCGTGCGTTGCGGCGATACGATGAACGTAGCATGTGATGGGATATTCAAGAGGGAAGGATTTTACTACGAGAAATAAAACGATTCGGATTTTACAGCTGTAACGCGGTCATGCTAGAAATGATATGTTCAAGCCTATAAAATGAAGGTGTATGAGCGACCTGTGTGCTATTCTTCCTTGGGCACGCAAAGCACTTTCCCATCTAGAAACCCTTCACCGATTCATACTTAGGTTTCATAAAACGTGAAGAAAAACATTTTTACATTTTACTAATACTGCCCTATTGCTACAGGAGTCTTGTATTGGAGGCCAGAGCGCATATTTTATTTGTCTGGAGGAGAATTGTGCAAGTTTTTGAGGCTGTCTCTAAAGATATGAAGGTGCTTGAACTACCAAAAGCCCATATTGAAAATGGTTATATGGAGCAACATTTTGTTTCTTTCCCCATTGATGGTTTTATTTCCAGAGGTGGTCAGTAAAAAACGTACATTTACTTTAGTACTGCACCTATGTAGATTTTTGAAAGACCTGTAGCACAGTTTAAAGCTTTTTTTAATTATTATTATTGACATACCTTTATTCCATTATTCATACTTGTTTCTTCGATTGCACCTTTCCTAGCTATCTGCGTCCCTCTGTGTGTTCTTATGAGCTGCTGTAGCAAGTGAATTCCTCCACTGTGAAAGTCTTATCTTATCTTGAGTAGTTGAGCACTTATTACTTTTGCGTTTGGAAGATGAATATAATACTTTTCATTCCACTGCGTTTCTACAAAGTGTAATTTGGCCTGTGTAGCTCTATTGTCAATCCGATTGAATCATGAAATTGGTTGCGATCTTTATGTTTCTGAAGCAGCAAAGTAATGATCAAACACTAAACAGGATTTCGACATACTATTTTTACATAAAGAGAGCACAAACGCGTGCCAGAGCCTTACTCCACCCACAAACAAAATCCAAAAATGGCAACAAAAGGGGGCGGTGTCGGAGGCTTTGGGTTGACGCGTGGGGGAGGTGAGTGTGTGGGGGTCTGGGCTTTGATAGGCATCGACATTGGAGCAGCGCAGCATGGAAGGTGATAGGGACGCGAGCAAGCATGGGGACGCAACACTCGGAGGGCTGGTTGGTTGATCCATGCGCAAACCCGATCCATGCACAAAACTCCTTCGATCTGCATGGTCCAATTTATTTTCGAGTGATACTTTGTTCCTCTGCTTTACGGCCATTGTGTTTCCGCTTTTTATGTTATGAAAAAACTTAAAAGAACAATCACCTCAAGGTGTAGACAGAAGGGCAACGTAGAAGACGGTTCAACCCCCGCCCAGGCTTTATATTCCATTGGAGCAGGATCGCTGACGAGGCAAAACTTTGCCCAAGTCATGGATACCGCCAGAGCCAATTGCAATGGATAATTCAAATTCACATGCGTTATAGTCATTGCATTGGTTTGTATTTGTTTTTAGCACTAAATTAAGATTTCTACTAATATGCACACAATTAAATACAGTCAAAATAATAAGGACACGTAGACAGCCGAGTGTGAAGCGACTGGGATGAAAATCAGCACCTCCAAATCCAAGGCCATGGTTCTCGACTGGAAAAAGGTGGCCTGCCCTCTCTGGGTCGGTGGAGTGTCCTTGCCTGAAGTGGAGGAGTTCAAGTATCTCGGGGTCATGTTCATGAGTGAGGGACAGATGGAGCGTGAGATTGACAGACGGATCGGTGCAGCGTCTGCAGTGATGCGGTCGTTGTGTCGGACTGTTGGGGTGAAGAAGGAGCTGAGTCGAAAGACGAAACTCACGATTTATCTACGTTCCTACTCTCACCTATGGTTATGAGATTTGGGTCATGACCGAAAGGACAAGATTGCGAATACAAGCGGCCGAAATGAGTTTCCTCCGCAGGGTGGAAGAGCTGGACGTGGTGTGCGTGGATCGGGAAGTCTGGGCATCTCTGCTCAGACTGTTGCCTCCGCAACCCGGCCCCAGATAAAGCGGAAGAAAATGGATGGATGGATGGATGTACACAGCTCTATGAGACACCTTTTTGTGAAAGGCGCACCCAACTTTGACTTCTTATTTTACTATAAACGTAATGGCAGTGGGAAAAATGACTGAACATAAAACTAAAGGTCAGCATTTTACATCAAATTTAGACATTTAGATTTGATCTTTTCAATTTAGTTTATGTTCGTCCTGAAGTTTAGCCAGACAATTTATTATCAATGTATCGTGGAGTGGGACGACAACTGAAATATGTGACACATTCGAAACATCACACACTAAATACGCCAAGATGTATTGCCTTAAACTTGTTATTGTGTTTTAGAAGTGATTATATTCCAATTAAGTAACAGTGTGCGCCCTCTTCTCCACTGGGCGCCTGCTGGCACTGTGACATTAATGTATGCGGCCCTGCACTTCCCCTACTGCTGTAGCCTCATGTTTGATGTGTCCCATTCCTTCAGCGCTCCGTGGCCCTGCAAGAGCACAATCCCGCTAGAGCAGAGGACCATCTCATTAACAAGGGCATCTCCAGCATGTTTACAATTCGCTGCACTGCCTCGCTGTCTCTCGGGGCAGTTTGGGTTACTAAATATTTTAGGTTTTGTTTTGTCTTTTGGATAAAACGCTGGTTATTTGAACCTTGTGCATAAAAGACACACAAGAATAACTAAAAAGATGTGTTTGCATGAGCCTAATGGCAACGTGCAGACGGAAGAGGCCTCTTTTCTTGGGTTAAACCATTACCAAGTAGCCTACATTCTTTTCTATGTGCTCAGATAAATAGTGTTGTTAGGAAGGGCACCTGATGAAACACGAATGCACATCTCAATAGCATGTTTTGTCACATAAACTTTGTATGATAGATGTGGGGTATAGTTTATGGAGGAATTATTTATTGCCATTCATGGTGGGTCATCTATAGACCCTTTCGCCGCTTACATCATCAGTGACGTCAGCTGGAGGCAGGAAGTGAGCAAAAGAAATAAGATTAAACTAAAACTAGTGATTATAAGTGTAAAACTACAAAAAATCTACTAAAAAATGTGGTCCTGTTGTGGCTTAAGGAGCAAGAACAAGAGGAACGACATTTCAGACGATAAAATAAGGTTTTATCTGATATTTACAAAAACAGTTAGACATTTTGTTTACAGCTACAATGGAAATAGATAGGAATCTAGCTTTCTGCCTCCAGCTACACCCAGAATGTTAACAAACAATGAAAGGGTCTATAGACGTATGGAGTTATAACCTCAGGATCGAATCGCAAAAATTCAACCTTACCATAGAAACCTAGTAAACATTGTCCGTACACTAATATCAGCTATAAACAGACTAGAAAAACATAAAAGAGCCCTGTTAGTTGCCAGATCACTGTGATTACTGCACATCTGGAACTCACTGTAATATTTGCTTTTATCAGAACAATAACTCCATATTTTACATTTTAAAATCTACTTTAGTTTATCATTATAGAATGTTCCAGGAAACTGAGAAATCTTAACGGTTTAGACAGTCCTGAGTTCTATACCGGCCACAACAGCAGCAGGAAAGTGGTATATGGAAGTCAAGGTTGCACAATATGAAAAAAGGATGCAATATTTGATAACTGTCTTGGGGCGACAGTGGTAGGTAGAGCTGGTCGTTTCATGACCGACGGGTCAGGGGTTCAAATCCTGGCTTCTGCAGGTGCACACTGATGTTGTGTCCTTGAGCAAGACACTTCACCCACAGGTGTACTGTATGGTTCTGAAGATGAAGTGTTAATGCTTGTTTCTTTCTTATAGCCAGACCTGTGTGTTTGTTTGCTTCTGCTGCCTTCCTAAGAAGTGTCTCGTGATGTTACAGTGACTTGTCAGCTGATTTGAGGTACTTTCAGAGCAAAGACAAAGACGGCAAAAACGCTCGAAACGCCAAATCTGGACTCTGTATTTTGAAGAGAGACGCTGGTGACAATAGTCAAAGACGCTCGGGACACGTGTTGGGAGGGGCTTCTCTGTTGCCGACAATGGCAGATCCCACTCTTCTACGTGGTTGCGCCTAGACCCACAGTGAGACAATACGTCCCTCATCTCAGGGCAGTTTTTAACCCACAGTGTGATTCATGTGAGAGCCTAGACAGGATGTAAATGCTGTGAATGTGATGTTACGACGAGGGAACTGCTCCTCCATTGTTTTCGTTATTTTTTTGCTTCTTCCTGGATTCATCCCTGTACGTGAAATGTGTCATTGCGTCACTAGAGTGAGCCTCTCTGATTGGTTACCGTGCCACATCTTTCTCCAAAAGTTCAGATTATTGAACTTTTGCATCCGCTGCCTGGGAAGCGGCAGACGCTTGAAACGAGAGAAAAGCGTCAAACGTTCAGCTCAGGACGCACGTGACTCGCAGCACGATCTCTTGACGCCCCATGATGACATGCGTCTACCATATATTTTGAATGCAAACCCAACGTCTTCACCAAACGCTTCTTTATACAGTTTTTGACACGGTTTTCCTGTTTGTAGTGGCAGGACGACAGTGCCATCTGCAGTCCGGCTTCTTCAGAACTGTGTCCCAGATGTGAGAGAGTTGATACGCCCCCTCGTCCCGGTTGACAGTCTGGGGAGCGCGCTTCCGGACAGTGGGACTCTGTGCCGATGACATGTGCGTTCCCAGCCCATGAGGTGGCTTTCTCTCTTGCAGTGGATCTGATATAGCAGACTTGAGCCGTTCTTTCTCTGCTTTTCATCAGGTGATTCGTGTGCAGGTTTTTGATGTTTCTTTCTCACACCTGGGACACAGTTCTGAAGAGGTCGGACTGCTGATGCCGCTGTCGTCCTGCCACTACAAGCAGGAAAGCAGTGCCCAAAATCATGTAAATCAGCTGAGCAGACACGTCACCGTAACATCACGAGACACTTTTGAGGAACGAGCAGAAGCAGCAGAAACTGTCAAGGTAAAACAAACACACTGGTCTGACTATATGAAAGAAACTAGCATTGTTACTAGAAGACCAAATGAACCTGATCGGACAATGAAGTGTTAGTCTCTGAGTCACCTTCTCATTAACTTCATCAATAACTATACTGTTTTACTCTATATTTGACTACACTAATTCAACACCGTACATTCCATTCAATTCAAGCTGAATCTTAAAGGTGCATTGTGGAACCTTACACCAAAAAACAAAACAAAAAAACATTGATACTAGTGCATATCTTATCTTTTTGTACCTAATCCTGTGGCAGTATGTGGTAAACATGGTGCCTTTACTTTCCATCACAGCTGCCTCAAGGATTAAATGTTTTTAGTGTGACTGGTAGGTTTTCACCGTGTTGCCCTGGAGATGGTTTCATCAGCAGAGAAAACCTACGCCATACACACTAATATCAAGTTGTTGTAGTTTTTTCCGCATAAAAGGTTCCACAATGCACCTTTAAGTAAGCACAATGATGTATTTCCATCAAATTGTGTCAGAACAAGATTTAAAAACTAAATTATGGGCAAAGCAAGGCTAAGATGAAACTAAACTAGGAAAACCATTACTAAAACTGAACTTTTGCACACAAAAAAATATGTTACCAGGTTTTTGTTACTGAAAATGTGTGAATCAAATGGAAGGCCTCAAGGACTGTCTATTGTGGCCTCTTAAAACGTCTATTACAATAATTTGGTGATATTTTACTAACCTAAATAACACAGAAACTTAAAATATGTGTGAGGGCCAAATTCGGCCCTCCAAGGTGTCTCATTTGTCCATCAAGATGGTGCTTTGATTTGTAAAGGGTTATCTAGTTGAATAGTTGCATTACCAATAATAACTAAGGACACCAAAGCGTGTCCATGTCCAATAGCTCAGTAGTTAAAGGATATTTAATCATGGATCTGTTTGTATTTGGACTTTCTACAAGTAAAACAGAATTGCATAGGACCCTTCGCTGCTTATACTTTTCCATTTTGGCCCTCATGGAAACAAACTTTAGGCATCCCTGGTTTAGAAACTCGGAGGGCAGCATCAGTGAAGTCTCACCCATTGCTGCAAACTTAAATCAAAATTGACTATTAAATCCTTATAAAAACTCCTTTTGACAGCCTCGCCCCCGGTAGAATGATGCCTATAAGCAGAAGATTTAAATTCCAGACAGGCTTCAGGTGAGGAAAAGCGTGCAATCAATGTCTGAAAGAAGTAATCAAATGTCTGTCACTGAGGCAATGTCACACACCTGGCGCAGAGTCAAGAAAAAATGCAGTTCTCAAAAAAAGTCTTTTAAAGCGAGAGACATCACTACTTTCTTTACTCCAGTAAGTGTAGGAGCCACGGGCATATTCAGAAATCATCATGAGAAGACAGTGACAGGGACAGAGAAGCCTCAAGGGCGCCTAAATCTGTTCCTAATACAACGATGGGATATGATTAACAAAAGAAACAACATCTGAGCCGCCTCTTTTAGCCAGACAACTCAGACAGACATGATGACTAATATCAGAAATACCGGAATGGCGACCGCAATTTAGCCTAACTCATTATCGGGCATTCGGTTGATGCATTACGCACACATCTAATCAATTCTAAAGCGTATGTTTGCGGCTAACTGCGTCCTACAAGTTGAAATATTTATCTGGAGTGCGCGTGTGCCAGTGCTCGTGCCTCTAAGTAAAGGTTTGATGACGATAATCGCGTGCAAAGGAAGAAGAAAAAAAAAAATCTAATCCGATTGTGATCCGCGCCTAATTAGAAATGCATTTGGAGTTGTTTTCTCCCTCGTTGTGCGCCTCGTCAAAGCCCTGATCTGCTCGCAGTGTCTCTTTTGTTTTCTGCGAGAAGCAAGCGCACTGGGATCAGCACAGAGCAGCGGCTTTAAAATTCATGTGGATGTAAAACCTGATGCCATACGACGGTGGGATCACTACTGCTGAGGCTGGGGGCTGCAGCAGAGGTTGCTGCCTAAATCCCCGCGGCTCCCCCACAGAGAAAATGTATGCAGAGGCAATTGCGTGGGGGGCAAAGCGGTGGAAGATAGTCCACCACTTAACAGTTAATAAGGCATATCGTTGCTCTGGCCATCATGATGTTATAACACGCGCTGGCCTCGTGGCTAGAGTTTCCAAAGTCAAACAACGCACTGAGACACAGGGTCACCAAATGTTATCCAAGCATGACTTACAGGCGTACGTCATTGAGAAACTGTTTCCCATCTTGACCATGTCCACCTGCGGCACCAGTTTGGGGATGTCCTGGTGGTGGGACAGTGCGAACCGAAAGACCTCATATTCGTGCGATTCTGTCGGGAACAATCCTCCTGTTGAGCAGCAAAGAAAGGCACGAGTTAAAGCTGGACACGAGGGTCAGCGAGGCGCACACACACTGACTATGCCGTACAACGGGGGGACAACAGGTACAATGAAGTTGGAAAACATACAATTTGATGCGTTTTGGCTTACCTATATTGATGTTGCTTGGGAAACTTGAGCTTTGACCCAAGCACATCCCCAGTAAACTGGTGTAGAGGATGGCGAAGCTTCGCAACATATTTCCTTTTGCATTGGCGAAGGGGGAAAGAGTCGAAATCCAAGCATAGGTTTTAGTCCTGTACTGTTCCCAGCCGCTTCCCGAAAAGAAATCCTCTCCCCAAGTCGATCCTTTCTCTTTATGTCCGCCTCAACTCCCAGCACCTCCAGTCAGAGCGGCGTTCAGAGCGACATCGATTCAGCAGCGAGACAATTATCGCAATGGCGAGAGGAGGCACCTTCCTCTCCACTCGCTCCTCTGCGCTTCCTCCGCTGATGATGCTCTCTTGTCCTTGGCTGCAGTTGTGCCGTATGAAAGGGAGCATTAGCCGCGCGGCAGAAAGCGTGCCCCTCTCCAAATCATTGCGAGATGCGGTATTTACGCAAAAAAAATCTCCAAGAGCACACACGCGCCACCACCAGACAGGCACCGACGCGCGCTCGGTGCCGATCGGTTTAATGCTTGTTTTCAAAGACGCGGCTAGGCACAGGTGTCACTGTAACAGGGCAGAATAGAGCACAACTCCGCACACGCAGAAGCACTGGGTTTTGCGCATTGGTGTTGAGAGTGTGGTCTAAGCATGACTTCACATCCGATGGCAATAAGACCGTTATCACATTAGTCACTGTCATATCCTCAGTAATGTTATTTGGCCAGAGGATGTATTTCTTTTTTGATTGGGATTCGATAAATTGTCAAGAACTAAAAAAAAAAAAAACAACAACACATGTAATCTCAGGTTATGGAACCAGTGGAAGTTTAGTGAATTTATTGATTTTTTGGGGGGGCACTCATTGAAATACTCAATACTCGAGTGTTATTGGAAGAGATAACACCACTTTATTCCTCTTTCTTCTTTATGCATGTCTAAAATCATTGTGAAACGAAGTGACCATATTTGATGCCTTGCTCTATAGGGTGTAAAAAAAATCATAATGGTGTATATAATACAAAAAAAAAAAAAACATTTCAGGTGAAGGGAAGGGAAAGTTATTTGTATAGCGCTTTTCATATGACATAGTCACACCCAAAGCGCTTCACACATGAAAGGGAGGGGGGCTCATTCACTCCATGCTGATGGTGGTACTACTATTGTAGCCACAGTTTCCCCTGGGGTAGACTGACAGAAGCGAGGCTGCTCACATCTGC
>OMNZ01088911.1:0-10467 GCA_900303255.1 Lesueurigobius sanzi
TATTATAGTTGAAAATGGACGTGTGGCAGACTCCTGAGCTAAGCACGTTTGAAATAAAACCTCCAACATCAAAACACAACTTATTATTGGGCTGAGAAAGCAGAAATGGCGAGCGCGCTCAGTAACAGGCTCTAGGAGGCTCTAGGAGAGCAGAGCACGCAGCTGTGTAGCGCGGCTGAATCCACTTAAAAATGAACATGGAGAAGAAGGTGATAGCTATCTTTATGCAAAGTGACACGCTTTACCCGTAGAGAAGGCGTTGTGACTGCAAAGAGGAGCAAACGAGAATGTGAATGAGAAGCTGGCCTGCAGATAGTTGCAGCTCTGACACCAGGTATACAGGTACCACATTCTCCCAATTCTTTGCATTCGTGGTGCTTCCTAATGGCCCGCAGCAGCTCACAGCGGCCCGTAGCAGCGCGGGACAGCCGTGCGTAACAGGTCGCTACGGTGGAAGCTAATGTAGATCCTCAATAAATAAACAAATATTCAGAATGCAGGTCTTTCTGGTTAATGCTGATTTAATCCAGGTTTTTTTCTTAGTCGGGGTTTAGGGATGCACCGATCCAATGCTGTTATTGGATATCGTAGCCCATACTGGAAAAAATACAGTATCCGGTATCAATTCCAAATATCCAATTAATTACTTAATCTACTTATCTACTTAATCTAATAAGACTTATTAGAAGACTTATAAGACTTTTTAGACTTTAGACTTAATTGTCCCCGAGGGGAAATTCTTCTTCACGTACACAGTGCATGTTTGACAATAGACAATAACAGACAAGAACATACAAAAGACAATACTACACTCAACGGGGCCTGGTGTTAAGAAACGTGATGGCTGAGGGGATCAGGCTTCTTCCAAAACGAGCCCTCCTGCATCTGAGCGTCCTGTACCTCCGTCCTGAGGGCAGAGGAGTGAGGTGTTCATAATAATACAAAATACTGCATTTAGCAGCTGTATGCTAATGCTAGCTTCAACCAATCAAGGCTGAGACAGAAGCTATGACTTAGTCACATGTAAAGTAGTGAAATACGCTAATATTGGCCACTGGTGACTGTTTGTATTTTGGTTTCTGAAATACTGTTACAGTATTACTGATCTACCCAACACATTTGCAATACATTAATGATCACAACAGTTTATGTTGTAAGTTGTTTATTAAAGTAACAAAAAGCACAGTTTCACTCAATTTCACAGTATCGGTTGATACTCAAACTACCCCAGGTATCGGTAACAGAAGCACAAAAGCTGGATCGGTGCATCACTAGTTTAGACCTTGGATTAGTTCAACTGGATTGTGATTAGTTTTGCACCTTTTTAATGCGTGATTTTCTCTTTTGTTTAGACTCATTTTGTCTGGATTAAGATTGGTCTTCATTTACTTCTATTATAGTCCTTTTTTAGTCCAGAGTGGTTTAGTCATGATCTAGTTCTATTTTAGTCCGAGAATTGCTGCTCTAATCTATCACATGCCTGCATCTCTGTTGTCTCCACCTCCCCCTGTCTGCCATATATTTATTTTATTGGAGCACATTTGCATGCGTCACAGTGAAAATAATAACAGGATTTGCTGTGTGTTTTCTCTATAGAATAATACTAGACCTAATTGGAAGCAGTGGGTTTGACTTCTCACCACAAATCACTGTAAACGCTAACATTTGTAGCCCTGCTCTGTATCATACATTTCCCAATTGTCAAAAACTAAGCTTTCCCATATAATAAAAAAACGACTTTGTATTTTTAGTTGCATTGCTTCTTATAAAAGACAACTACATTATGTATTGAAGCATGAAGAGATGTGCTAGTACAAGGACAAATCAATGTTTTTTCCCTGATGAGTGCTTTGGAACGACACAAGATAAAGATGAGCTCTTTTGCCTTAAAGGAGACACATGCGATTAAAAAAGCAAGCTTTTAACCAAGCTTTATGGTATTCCCAAATGCCATGAAATTAGCCTTTTTGACTGCACATGAGCTGCAGCTGTCTTTGTCTTGACAATTTCTGCAGTTAAAACCGAAACTTTGACGCATAATACCCTTTCCTCATGAGTATATGCATTTTGCGTTTATTTATCTGCACAATATTTATGTAGGTTAAATCTTGTGCTAGTTGCCATATTCTCTGTATTCACCCGTAAAGAGCAGATGTCCAGTCCTGTTGAGTGGTCCGTGTCAGTACAGCACCTTGTTACCAGTGTGTTAACGCTTCTGATGACCCCCTGCCCAGTTGATGGAGCGCTCCATCTCATCTGCAGGAGATAGACAGCACCCACTCACCCTGGCCCCTCACACTGCCCTGCGCGCAGACCCTCTGCTGTGGTATAACATGTAATTTACAAAGAACCACCTCTGCCCTTGAGAAGGTCAAGCATGGACACCCCCAACGTGAGCTGACTCCTAGCCAGGCACAGCTGACTAGCTGTGGACTGGAAAATATCCACTACTTGACCATGTGGCATTGGCAATACATTTCAATGAGGTTTGTGGCTTTATACTTGACTTTTCAGTATAGAATGGTAGTAAGGTAGAAATGGCATGTTAACTGCTTTGGACAAGGGGAAATGCAAGTTGCTGCCTTGTTTAAATCTTATTACCAACAACCATGTTTCCAGGTATTTTTAAATACTTTCTCTTGGATTAAGCTAAAGATTCACCATATTGCCATGCAATTAAGTAGAAAAGAGATAAGGCCATAGAATTATTGTAATTATGATTAGCCCAATTTGGGTTTTTCTACAGCTGATTTTTGGGGATAAACTTGTTTCTTTGGGAAGACTTTTTCACATTTCCACAATTCCTTTGGCTTCATGGCTTGGTTTGTGCTCTGACATCACTGTCAGCTGTGGGACCTTATACACAGGTGTGTGCCTTTCCAAACCAAATGCAGTCAGTTGAATTGACCACAGCTGGACTCCAGTCAAGTTGTTGAAACATCTCAACCATGATCAGTGGAAACAGGATGAATCTGAGCTCAGTATTGAGTGTCATAGTAAAAGGTGTGAATACTTGTACATGTGATATTTCTGTTTATTTTTAATAAAACAGCAAAAAATTCTAAACTTTTTTTCACTTTGTCATTATTAAGTATTGTGTGTAGATGGAAATAAGGATGTGGCATAACAAAATGTGGAAAAAGTTAAGGGGGTTGCACTGTACTTACCTCATTGTAATTTATAGCTTAGTATAACTTTACAAATGGTCTATGCGTGAAACCTAAACCTTTGTGCTGTATTTGGATGCCAATTTGCAGTTTAATAGAAGGTGCAGAAGGAAAGTTTAGAAGCAGTTTACAGAAAGACTCATCTACTCTTTTCTCAACCCTTTTCTTATTCAACACAATCCTCATTTCCATTCGTCACTGTTCAAGGTTGATACAATATTTACCGTCTAGACTTAAAACGCTCTCAAATTCAATAAACACGACTCAAACCATGAAAGTTGATTGATCAAACTCAAATATCCTTGGGTTCCGCAGTTCTTGACAGTTTGGCATTCGTATGCAGTAGTCCTCAGCCTGTCGTTGCATCATAACGTCATCAGTCAATGCAGCTAGACAAAAATCATTGCAAACAATATACAGTGCGCAGAAATCGTTTCTAACAACATCAAGACTGAATGATGAATCACATATCGCAACCAAAAGTGCTGAGAAATGCCTGGCGCTACCCTATTTCATTACATTGACTATTAATTGCTTTTCACCCAATACTCTGTCCATGTCTAATTTATGTCATCATTTCTTTTGTTAGTCCCTAATTTGCTCTACCCTATATCTATCAGTGAGCAAAGTTTATTGAAAGTAAGAAGCACATCCCCCATCATCCTCTGTATTTCAACGTTAAAGCCACACTGGCATGTTTTATTTATTGACAGTAATCAGGAATGTTCCACAGTGTGACTTTCAACTGCAGCCAGTTCAATGCGATGTAAATTAAATCCCAACTATTACTGGCAATCAATTCAATGGATTTTTGGACATTCCCCGCTGCTATAGTGGGCTTCATTCACTCTCCTTGCTCCGGTCTGAATGTAAAGTCACAATCATTATCAGTTCGTGTAATATGCAGCCCCAAGTTGAATCATTCCTGTGGAGAAATTGGTCGACTGCAGCGGCGAATAGTAAATGAAGCATTAGTCAGTAAGATGTAACAGAATAATACAGAGAAAATGAGAGTCATGGCAAGTACTTTGTTTGATGTGATTTAGGCAAACAAGGGCACAAGAGGCAGCTAAATAAAATGATCATTGGTAGTAATATTAGTTCTGAATTCTTTAGTATTCAATGCAAAATTAGACCTGTGTTGGTTTCAAGTTTCATGGCTCCAGACCCATGTTTAGCCTCTTAAACCCCAACACGTGCCCAATTTGGGTCCTGGGGAAGGAAAGAGACAGAGAGAGGGGAAGGAGAGCTCGAGAAGAAGGAAAGAGGGAGAGAGGAAGAAGAGAGAGGGGGAGGATAAAGAGAGGAAGGAAAGAGACAGAGAGGGGAAGGAGAGAGGGAGAGGAAGGAGAGAGATTTCAGTGCCCAATTTGGGTCCTATGGGGTTTAAGAGGTTAGGGAGTGGCCACTCCACTCAGAGGAAGTATGTTGAAGGTCAGTAACAAGTTCAATTCAATGTACTTTTACCTCCAAAGTAAAATACACATGGAAGTTTACTAGAAAGTTCTTGAAGGATGAATTTTAAAACTGCAAACTACAAAAAGGCCAGGTGTTCAAATCTTTGCTTCAATCATTCCTTCCACTTTGGATTTCAAGTTTGTAACCAAGGTTTCAACATTGTTTTGACGAAACATTTAGTTTTCAAGCTTACACACAAATGAAGAGTCGTTACACGTTAAGATTGAAAATAGGTCAGGAGTTAAGGTTAAAATAAATGTTTGATACATTTGTTCCATAAAAGGCTATCATTTCTTTATTTAAAAGTATGCCTTGAGCTTATTAGACCTACTGATCTACACACAATATTTGCTCTATTGCAACACTGTCTACAATGCTTGTGTTACAGTATTGAACAATTTATGAATAGAAAGGATCCCCTAGCCAAGTGTTGACTCTTTCCTCATCGGCCATTTTGAGTGGATAGCAAAAACAAACAAAACATACAGCTTTGGTGAATGAGCTCCTCACTCATTTAAAGTTACAATTCATTTAATTTTTAATTCTTTATGGTAAATGATGACAGTGAGGACTTGGAGCAGTTGTACAAGGTTTTGCTTGACATGTCCAGTATCACTTCCTCTTTCCTGTCTATGATCCAGCAGGAGGGACAGATTTAGAAATCCCTATGCAAGAGGATCAGGATAATTTTAATTCAATCCTGCAACGTTTTGAAATATCGGGATATCAATCTCAGATCCATGGATTTGAATCAGAGGATTTGGAATTCTGGATCATTATCATCCTGATTCATATTTTTGAAATACTGGGCCCTGGTGATTCAGGATGTTCATGAAATCAGCTTATCTCATTCTTATACAAATAGTATTTCTTAACTTCATTCATGTTCATTCTGCACTGTTTCTGAAATGACAAATTTTATTGTATGGACTTTGGGGTAGGTGCTTATAAGCTCTTTTGCTTCAGCCTACTCCTTTTGAGCATAATGTTTACTGCTCAAATAAATAAATAAACTAAAACTAAACTAACTTAAAATCCCAGATGTATTTGCTTCGTTTAACCCAGTTAGTGACTTTTTTGGCCACTACAACCATCACCATTACTTCTACTGCTAGTACCACCAGTACCAGTCAAACATGAATATTTACTTTATCATTGTGTAAAATACTATATTTTCTACATTCTACCATTACTGTGTGTGCTACTGCTGCTGCCATGCAACCAGTGGTACTACCATAACTGGGCATTGTGCTCCAATTAACTACTATTGCAATCTATGTACTCAATCCATCCATCTATCCATGTATTCAAGACCAAGTTAGGGAGGCAGTTTGCTAAGTGACCCAAAGATATCTCCTCCAACTCCCTGTGGAGCAAACTCATTTCAACCTAATGACCACAGGTGTTATAGATGTTGTCTATTTCTTCCCTGTTATGGGTTGGTTATGTGTTGTGTTTGCATCCGTCCCGCGCCCCACCATTTTACTGCAGTGCCCTTGAAGGAGAATTACGCCCGTTTGCATCGGTACCGTACAGAAAATCCAGTGTTTTGCCCATTATTAGAACATGATGAGACGGGTTCTGTGGCAGAGTTCAAACACAGTGCAGAATGTGGACAACATCACACCAGATAAATGTCACATACTCCTGGATATGGTGCAAAAATGTGCACCTTTTCTCCAGCTCCCAACATGCCTTATTAAATGTCCCACTGCCGAGCTGTGAGGAATGTTAATGGGCATCTAAAACATCTTTGTATTCCTATATGTGCACACAAGATTGGTTCACTTACAACAGGCTATGATACAAATACAGAAGCCTTTAAATCTGTAATAGCACATACTCTCATATCAGCATTTCAGATGGAGCCATAATTACACATATATTTCGGCTAATAGCTCCTCTAATTCTGCCACGGTGCTATTAGAGAAAGCAAATCTAAATCTCCTCAATGATCATCGATTAGTGCTAATTCTTGTTTGCCTGGATTTATTGCCACTGGCCTATGAGTAATACCTGTTGAAGTGAAATTACTAGCTACATAGAAATGCTGCTCTGACTGTTAATAATACTTTAACTGCCACTATAAGTACAACGTTTGCATGCCGAGCGGTGCCAATATAACTACATTAATTGCTGCTTCTGTTAAATTGCTAAAATTCTCCCATTTATAAAATGCTTTAGCTACTACTGCTATTACTATTATTATTCTTTGTAGGTTCTCAGTCGTACAGGAGTTGTCCATCGTAGGCAAAGATTCTTCAGTCTTCAGAGAATCCCACCACACTTGCCTGTTCAGGTAGTGGGCCAAAGGCTCAAGGCAGTAGCTCATAAGGAGGGGAGCGACCCGATCGAGGAGCAATAATTGGGTACTGCAGGACTCTGCCTAAAGATGTTGGAGTGGCCTCACCTTCTAAAAATAAATAAATCAAAAAAATCACTAGTGCTCTTTGCAATGAACTTGGGGATATGCCAACAGTATGTGATCCAGTCTTCCATTGCCATATTTTTCAGATGTTTCACTGACACATTTTTGCCTAAAGTGGTCCAACACTTGATGATTAAACAAAAGAGCTTTGCCTGCAGTGTCTCTCCTTAACTCTGTAGGTCTTCTAATACTTTTACAGTTTTTATTTTGTTTGTATATTTTGTCAGGACAGTGCATGTTAATGAACCCTCATGGGACTCATGCATGCCACAGTGGGGCTCATTTCATGTGTACATGTTTTTAGTGGTAGGTGAAACCAGAACATTCGGAGGAAACCTACACAGACTATTACGGTTACTAAAGGTACTTCCTGCATGACTATATTCCACTTGTCTAAACTTAGCATCCATGGAAGTAGCTAATGCATTTCCTGTTTGCTCTTTTAAACAAATGACCACCATATAGTTGTTTTTCTATCTACTGTACTTTTGAAGGCAGTACAGTAATGGGTGTCCTCGCCTGTTCTGCGCCGTATCTCTTTGCCCTCCTGTATCTTCTTTGAGCCATTATCTCGCGGTCACCCCAGCCCTCCCTCTCCCGCGACGCTTCCCCTTGTCACCATCAATTTCAGCCCACCTTGTGTTCCAGCGTAGATGAATATTTATCTGGGCTACATATACCTGGTGCTATGGCTTAGTTCTTACACTCGCTATTTTGCAGCTCCCATCGACCTTTTTCGTAAACAACATGGCCACAACAAATATTAAGTGTGGGAGCCTGGATATGAACTTAGAAATTAGCATATAGTCTAAAGGCTTCCTGCAATTTGTATTTTCTCTCAAAACTTAGTTTGACTATATTGTTTCTTGGTAAAAGGTGGCATAAATTCCCAATCAACCCATTTTTCTATAAACCCATTTTTATAATGATACATAAATTGCGGAAATCTACGGGTCAGTTCCAGTCGACTGAGGAACAGTTTCGTACACAGGGCCATCGGGAAGCTGAACTCCCTCCCCCCCTCCCTCCCCTCTTTCCCCTCCCCCCGCTCCACAATCAAGGATGAGAGAAACATAATTTCGAACCATTCACATGATTTGACAAATAAAGAATCTTGAATTTAAATGAAATAAATCCAGTGAACTATTGGAAGCTTATACTTCTACCTTTTTGAAGGTGATTCTTCTGATAAAATATATAGAATATATTTTTGAACTGTTAAGAGCCTCAATAAATGTTTGTCGTAATTGTGACCACTGAATCGGTACTAAAGCAGTCCTAAACAAGAAGGGCGACACAGTAGCACAGTGGTTAGCGCTCGTGCTTCAGAGCTAGAAGGTCCTGGGTTCGATCCCGGCCCAGGACGGGGCCTTTCTGTGTGGAGTTTCCATGTTCTCCTCGTGTCTGTGTAGGTTTCCTCTGGGTGCTCCAGTTTCCCCTACCACTAAAAACATGTACAATACATCAGGATGAATGAGAGTGTCTTTGTGTGTACGACTGTGGGACAACGGATAGAAATCAGACCAAGGCTACAATCCAGAGTGGTGTGTTTACATGCATGGTTCTCATGTGTGTTCATTAACATGCAAAAAAAAAAGAAACTGACCCCAGATTAGACCAGGATTAAGGCCTGTCCAAACTAGAACTAAACTAGGTCTTTGCTTGGACTATCAGACCACCTTTTACTTATTAGTCAAAGAGCTGCAAGAGCAGAACTGAGGATTTGCATTTAGAGTGAAAGCTGTAGGTTGCAGATGCATGTTGTAGTTCAAGCAAATCATAATAACACATGCATAAAGCCATGTATATTATTCTATACATTTGTGCAGTCTAAAAGAGTGTTTTCGGTGTCTCCGAACTGCATTCCTAATCTGAATCCTTGACTTCTGAAAGGGCCTATGCCTCTGTTTTCAGCTGTTTCCTGTGTGTGTGATATTTTCTAGGCGCAGTTGTTATTCAGGTCTTCCTCCGTCCTCATTTCTCTCTCTCTGTGAACCGAGCACCTTTGTCTCTGCAGCGCTGCTCTCATTTTGCAGCTTCACAAATCTCCCAACACGTTTTCTCCCACATAAAGTCGCCCTGCTGGTCTATTTTTTCCTGTTCATGGCTTCTCCAGATGTTCATTTTTTACCATCATTTTTTATTTTTTCATCTATGATTGGATTTCTGGTGCAAACAATGATTGTGGCCTAGGTCCAGATAGAAATGTTGTTATTGGGATGCAAAGCGCTCTTCACTTACAATGCAATATAACTCACAATTTTATGGAGAGTTGCAATGTTGATTTACAATTTATCATCCTGGAAAGACCTCATTTGGCATTTGAATACTTGTAGAATGAAATAATACTGCACACTACATTGGGGCTTTACAATTGAGAAAAATATAGCAACAGCAAACCATTACAACAATTACAATAGTATTTTTAGTTCAATGAAAATCTGAAGTCACAAGGAATTCAATTAATTCTGCGATAACTATTATTTGGCAATATGTGACAGTCCATGGAAAAATGGGGAACAAGTCGATTTTGGGCATTTTGAGTTATCAGATTCTGAAAGTGTAGTCTCCAAGCTTTCCAATGATGTGTAACACATGGAAATCTGATAATATTTGAAGAAGTTGTGGCCATTTGAAGGTAGGCCCTCATAGATCCTCAAACCTGAGAAATCTGGCTTTAAAGATTGAGAACTTCTCACCTCTCTCTGCTGCTGGGATAGACAATAGGGCTCATTTACATCTCATTTAGATAGCCCCCCCCCTGTCAAATGACTGTCAGTGGTCTGACAGGGCACAAAGTGAGTGTTTTGAACTATGGTTATCAAAATAAGCTTTTAGTGGACTGATCAGAATTAGAAGGTCCTGTACTTTGTTAAAATATATAAACCACATCTGCACATCTACATCCACTACAACAAAATAATACATACATCAAAAAAATGATTTCATTGTTGTTTTTTTCAAAACTCGTGCTGCGACTTGTTCCCGGAAAAACTTGTTCCCTTTTATACCTTTGTCTTATGTTCATTATCCTCAAACCTCTGTTAAATCAAGTAAAATAGTTTGTTTAGCCCAAAATCACAAGAGTTGCCTCAAAGGGCTGCACCAATTTCAAAGCTGTGAAACAAGGAGCAATTGTAATGTCCAAACTAATGTAATGCCCAAATGAAAAGCAAGCCGCAAATGAAGGGTGCCCTGGGGTCCCCCATCCTTACACCCTCATTTGTGGCAAGGAAAACCTCAAACATCCAGTGGGAATGAAGAAACATCGAGGAAAGCCACAAGGAGAGGTCCACTCCCATTGACATACACTCTATAGATAGACCCAAAGTTGATGAGAGTCCCTCTGCAGATGGGGCTGAGCCTGTGCGTGGCAGCGTGGAGCAGAGCCACTCATCAGGTGGACAGAGACAG
>OMNZ01088912.1:6574-21303 GCA_900303255.1 Lesueurigobius sanzi
AGCCGCAGCAATATTTCAGCATGTACATTAGGTTACTGGTTTTATTACCCCTTTGACGTAATTTTGCGTTTAAGTCTGTGTCTTTAGTTAAGTGGACATTTTCTTTGTTTCTAAGCTTCACTATGTTTTGAGCCACTTTTGTCCTATAACTAAGCTCATCGGTGCACCACAGTGACTGAATGTGCGTCTGCTATAGCTTGTAGGTTATCCTTCTCTCTGAGGTGGACTGCATGTTCAGTTTCAAATAGCAGTTGCATAATTAGCAGTATAGCATTAGCATCCCTTACATGTACACGCTGCTGTATTATACTCTGAGGAGGCCGCCTGTTGAAAACGCTGCCCAGATCTGTCAATCTCTCTGTCTCTGCTCACCTCTCCCTTATGTATCGCTCCCACATACAGCATTTTGCATCTTACCGCCACATGTAGCTAACGGTGAAATGAGAAAATACCCCTTTCTCCAGCGTAGGTGATTTTTTTGCTGTTAAATGGCACTAAATTGAATCTCTTCTCTTCATAGGCTTTGAGAATGTGCATTGTAGGTTGCATTCCTTCTTCAACATTCAAGATGGAGGGTAGGGGACGGAATTTAACAGCTCGTCTAGATGTTGCTGCTTTACAGGAAACCAAACATAGATCCTTGTCCAATTACATTATTTTTTTCCAAAAGTCTGACTGTTCATATCATTATAAAGCAGGGGTTGGGAACTAAAAGAGCCAAAAAAGTCCCATATTATTTACTTCCATGAGAATACAATATATATTTTTTACTATCGTTATGAAATAATAAATGTTTATTAGGCAGTATTTATGATCTCTGTGTTTTTTTAAGGATATAATTGGTAATGCTTTACAGTTTTCCAAAGCTGCTTAATGATAAAATGTGCCCCTGTGGTCACAACGAAATGCATGTGCCCCAAAGTAACGTGTTTGGCCATGTGCTAAGTTTCACTTTGAATTCGCGCACAGAGCACAGAACAGCCTTTGAAGCTCGTCTTTGGACTGTTCCTGGACAACTTTATGTTTTTACATGTTTGTTTACTGTGATTGGACAATGCACACGTGGTGAAGAATGATTATGACCAACTTTGGATTTTATGCATTTGTCGGGACCATAATAAGCTCTGCACTGGATCTATGGCTGGATTTTTACACGCAGCGGGATCGTCTTCAGGAGAAGCCTAAACAAGCCAACGCTGATGTAATGTTTTCCTTTTTGGATTAAGAAATACGTCTGAGCGTCTGCAGCCTTCACTTTAGCGGCATGACGGGAGCCGCAGTGGTTATAAAATAGAAAATATGAACAAAAACTTGTGAGATTTGAGCATCGCGGTGCATCGTGGCTCAGTGCATTGTTACACCCCTATTACTCATTGTCTTGAGAAATGCCAGCTAACATTTATCTGAGAGCCAGATGCATGCCGTTATAAAGCCTTTTCATATTATCTGTGAGCTTCTAGGCTAGTTTTTGTTAGCATTACTGTGAGTGAGCCTGAAAAGTGATGAAACGTGCTGATAAACACTAATATAACTGTGAAGAACTGTATTAGACGTGTTAGAAATGAGATTGGGCTACAGCTAACAGTTTAACCCTAGAACACCATTGCCAGGGGGTTTTCACCCAAGCAAATACATTGATGTGATTTTCATTATGCTGTGTTTATCTGAGTGTCATGGGTCTCTGTGTAGCTTCAGCATTGTCTTTGACATCTTTGATGGCATGGGTGTTTTCCTAATCCAAAACACACTTTATCCTACATGGCACATAGCAATAGTGATTGAAGGTAAAGTAGGTTTCGGGTGGATTCTACCCTGGTGAAGGACACTGAGCCTTCACCAGGGAAGACTCAAATATGCCAGGAATGGGTGGACCAAAAGCCAAGGTTCCATCTTCATTATTTATTTTTTTAATTAATTTTTTGTTCCCAAATTCCTAGTTTTTCAGTAATTTTGGAGCATTTTTATATGGTCCCCTCATGATGCTTTTCTTTCATTTTGTTAGACATGACAGTTTAAAATAAAAGAACACTACTCAAATTTGTCATGTATTGTCATGTTTTGATATTTGATGACAAGTACTTTTTATTGGGTGTATTATCTCGGGTAAAAGTCACCCGGCGTTAGTGATGGTGTTTTGAATTTGAGCGATAGTGTTCGAGGGTTAAACGCCCGCTCCTTTTTTCATTGTTTTAAACCTTTACGCTTTTCATATTACAACAGAAAGTATTCAATTGACACTCTTCACTTTTAAATTAAAATTTGTAATGATTATTTATGTTTGATTGTTTTTATTTACATTCTAAGTGTAAAACATTCTGTAAAGCATTTTGAATGACTTTGTGTAAGAACTTGTTTGGACTGGTCATAATGCCACATCCCTTGAAACCCGCGACCCTTCAGAATGTGGTGACCTGTAGATGCACTCCCCTCCAAAGTCGTTGGTTTCCAGATTCGGTTTAATTAATTGCTTCTCGTGGGGGTCAAGTGATTTGGTTGGCGTTCCAGTCGTCTCGTCTTGTTCTCGGAGGCGGTCATTCGTGCACCTGTCTCCGCGAGGAGCATCTGCCAACTGCGCCCCGCACCACTATTGATCCCATCAGATCACGCACAGACACACACGCTCAGCCCACAAACGGGAAATCGGGATCTGCTAATTACATTTTACCACAGCCACCAACACTGGACACGGCACAAATGGGTGTTTAGATGCAATACAGTCGCGGAAATTAAAGTCTTGCTTACTTAAGGGTCAATGGTTCTGTCTTTATATGGCTTTGCAAAGTGTGTTTGAATTGTAGCAGTTGGATACAGAAGGCTTAGGAACAATAGGATTTCTCCTTCTTAAAAATGTCTAATTTAATACATTACATTTATACATTTAAATGTCCAATACTACGATTACTACTGTATAAACAAAAAAAAAGCTTATTTCATTGCTTAAGTGCTGAAAATATTCCATCAAACAGAGGAATGAGGCGGAAATTTGATATTCAAAAGATCAAAATTGGACACAACAAGCAATTTTGAAAGTTGTGTACAATTTCAACCAAAACGGCAATGTGTTATGGACTCAATTGTTTTGTTTTGTTTTTGACAAACTTAAGGTGCCCACACACTAGAGTTAGATTTTAAATCTTTTGAGACTAAAGATCTGTGCACAGACCACACACACTTAAGGACAAACATGAGGACACACACATACACACACACACACACACGCACACGCACACGCACACGCACACACACACACACACACACACACACGCACACGCACACACACACACACACACGAGGAGTCCCACCACAGATCATGCCATGAGAGAAAGTTTTTATTGAGCCACGCCTCCTCAGACTAAAAATCTGGCTAAAAATCCTCTATTGTGTGTCCAGCTTTATGCAACTTCATTCCAATTGCCAGTTTCTGAATTAGCTTGGTTGCCATAGTTTCCAGTTGCATTTTTCAGTTAGAACACGGACAGTGGGACACATTCCTGCTGCAGCTGCTTAGTGTAGCATTAAAGCGCTGCTAATAATGTGCACAGTAGAAAAAGTGAAGGAATATACCTGACAAAAACTTGCCTCACCATCAAAGCTCTAACGCAAGCTCAGTTTTTGTGCTGTATGTTACTTTTCTTGCCGTTTACATTATTAGCAGATTTGATGCAAAACCAAGCAGCTTCAGCAGGAACGTGTATCTTGAATCTCCAAATAATAAAATCCACAAGGAGGATTTGCAAGTTTGACCAAAAAATGTAAAGGCACTCTGCAGAACATTCTACGTCAAATGTTGCTTACACCACAAACCTGAAATCAAAAGTTGATTTGCTCAAACGAGCTGCTAATGCTCAGATAGAAACCGAAAATGCTACTTTTGCAAGGATTTGATCTCATGATTGATAATGGCTACCTGTTTCCAAAGCAAAGCAGGCATGGAGCCGAGCTGGTCTCGCCTCAGCAAAGCCACAAGTTAATTTCATTCAAAAGTTGTGTCTAAGGGGAGGGGAACTGCTCACAGTAAGGACACACATTTTTCATGGTATTTTCCAACTGTAATGAAATTGAGTGAAATGTCGTGTGCTTTTTACAATTTGTAAAAGCATTCACAGCTTTCTGTGTTGAGTTTGCATGTTCTCCTCGTGCCTGCATATCACTAAAAACATGTACAATAGGCCAGGGTGAACGGGAGTGTATTTGTGGGTGCGAGTGTGAGACAACACTGTCCGAACCAGCTAAACAAATAAATAAAAGATACAGTTGTGCTCAAATGTTTACATACCCTGGCAGAATGGCCTTTATTTTATTCATGGTTAGTGGCTGCATGAAGCCATTTATTGTGAAAAGAAAAAATAAATAAACAGTTTGTTTACGCTTTCCAATAAGAAACTAGCCAACTGTCCCTTATCAAAAGTTTACATATTGTGCATCTTGAAACAAACATAGATTTTTTTAGAGAGTCCAATTTTGTCAGAGAGTCCTGTATTTCAGCTGATGTGAGTTTTTCTTTGCTCCTGGACAATTTTCCCGGCAGTTGTTGAAGGTCATGTAAACGTTAGATCAGGGACATTTGAGTAATTTCTGTTTATGATTTCAAAAGGGTAAACTCAGTTATTTGTCAATAAAGGCTTCGCACAACCGCTAACCATGAGTGGAAAAAATATTTTTGTGATATCATTCAGATTCTATGAAAAATGGCCATAAGATTAAAAGGGTATGTAAACTTATGAGCACAACTGTATATTGTTTTAAACTCATGGGAAATTCATACAATTTACTCATGTAAAAAACGTACTGTGAATGGGCCGCACTTGTCCCAGATGTACAGCACACGTGAGGGACAATTAGTGAACATGGGTGAGAGGGGGGTCACTCACCCACTTCAGAGCTGCACCTCCTCACTATGAACTAAACGCCTTTGTTCGGTACTCGACAATGGCTGTTGTTCGAGAGGTCAAAGGTGGAGAGGCCACTTCCAACCCGCCCTCCACTTCCTGCACTGGATTCCCGAGCTCTCTCCCACATTCCTGCAGAAAAAAGAGAGGGAATTTACAATAAGAGGAATGAACTGAATGTTTTGCTTTTAAAATTGTGTAATTTTGCATGGACTTCTTGCCTGTGCAGTTTTACAATAGGACAAACAGCTGAATGTGGCCATCATGGACAAGTAATTACAATTACATTATATAATATTAGTTTGGAATCAAATGTTATAAATTCAACATTACCAAAGAAAGCCACCATGTTAAAGGCTACAAGCAATTAGTTAAAAATGCCCTTCATCAGATGAAGGGAATGTGGCCCGAATCATCACATATGGTGTAAGAAGAAATAAAAAAAATTGGGAGCTCCAACTGCTGTGTGGACCCTTACTAAAGGCTACAAGCAAACACTATCCAAATAATAATATTGGCTAACATCAATTTAAAAAAGAACAGAAATGAGCCATAACAAGAAGGTCCTGGGTTCAATCCCTAGGTCGGATTGGGCCTTTCTGTATTCTCCCTGTGTTACCTCTCCCGATGCTCCGGTTTGTTATTACTAAAAACATGTACAATAGGAGTGAATGGAGGTGTTAGCCCATGGAGACAATCTGGCGCGGCATGCTTACATGCAGTGTTGGGTAAGTTACTTGAAAAAGTAATTAGTTAGTTACATAACCTAGTTACCACCTCAAGAAAGTAACTAAGTTGCATTATCGTAGGTAATGATTCTTCAGTCTTCATCTGTACTCTGTAGTTGAAGTGTAGGACGTTTTGATCTTAAAACAAAGATCGTCATCAGCTTAATAACGACGTGAGCACACTCGTGGGTCTCTTAAGAGTAAACCAGAAGGAGGAGTTAACCTCCTCTCTTGGTAGTAAAGTTAACCTCTAAGTCCCTCCTCTCTTGGTGCTAAAGGTAGGAAAACATCTTAGCCTATTCATACTTAATATGTCTCGTTACCTCTGTATTGACAGAGCCATATTAAGTATGAATAGGCTAAGATGTTTTCCTACCTTTAGCACCAAGAGAGTAGGGACTTACAGGTTAACTTCTGGTTTGCTCTTAAGAGACCCACAGCGTGCTCAAATCGTTATTAAGCTGATGACGATCTTTGGACTAAGATCGAAATGTCCTACACTTGAAGAATGAAGAATCTTTGCCTACGATGGACAACTCCTTTATGACTGAGAACCTACACAGACTAAATTGCATTACTTTTGGATTACTTCACGTCTCAAAAAAAAGAAGAGAATGAAATATGTGTTTGTTTTTTCCATTTAAATAAATTTGTGTAGGTTCTCAGGTCGTCATCTGTACTCTGTAGTTGAAGTGTAGCACTTCAACTACACTTCAACTACAGAGTACAGATGAAGACTGAAGAATTTTTGCCTACATTTAAATAAAGGTCAGCTAAACAAGTTGTTCAAAACTGTCTCAAATGACACAACATTAGCAAGAAAGTAAATGATTTGATCAGCCAGGACGATTAGATTAAGGCAGTTTAGTCTTCAAGATACTGGCTGCTAATGCAAAAACATTTTGAATAATAAAATAATACTCTATGTAAACAACAACACCTGAATTACATTTGAACATATCAAAAAAAGTGCAAAAAGAAACAGAAAAGTAACAAACTAGTAGTTAGTTAGTAACTGTAATTTCATTACAAGCATTTTCATGGTAACTCGTTACACTACTATGTTACTCAAATTGCAACCCCGTTACAGTAACTTCTGTCAGTCTACCCCTGGGCAGCTGTGGCTACAATAGTAGCTTACCACCACTGAGTCTGGAGTGAATGAATAATGCCATGTAAAGCGTATTTGAGTGTCAATTATAGAACAAATAATAATCACAATTATTTTTGTCATAATTGAAATTGCGATTATTTAAACGATTATTTGTTTGGACAGTTATAAAAGTGCAAATATATCAAGCATATTCACTTTGGGAAGGGTCTCTGAGCCCTCACACTTGCCCCCTGCTGGCCTGCACTCACCTGCACACTTCTGCACGTTGCTGATGATGGCATCATCGTTTTGCGCTGTCAAAGTGCAAAGTTAGCAGTTTTGGAAAATACTTTTTGACACAAATTTTCACAAAAAAACCCTGCAAGTCTCTTACCGCGGAGATATGTCGCTATAATCGTTTTGTCTCGATTACACTATTTTTGTAATTGTGCAGTGTAGTAATCGTAATTGTAATCGAATTTCGATTAATTGCGCAGCCCTCATTATTATTATTAATGAGTTACACCCAACACTGCTTACATGCACTGTCCTAATCAGATAAACAGACAAATGAATAAAATGATGCAATTTAAAGTCCTGCTTCTATGTTATTAGAATATATTAGAATAATTTTGGTTATAATTAATTGTATATTATCATGAAAAAGAAAAAAAGAGGAAACGATATTTGCCCTGTTTCCATATAGTTATCGTATACTTATGATGATGCTGATACACTTTAGGTACCATGCTCTTTCTGTCCTATTGCCATGTTATTCTGCTGTTAAGTAAAGGGCTTCCTCGTTTCTCTGCTTGTCCATTGCTACTAAAACACATCACTTTTCTCAGTGTTTCTTGCATCTGCTCCCATCTCCCAGACTCTAACGAAAGAGGGCCAGCTGTACTCTGAAGTTTAGGTGCCTAAGATTCTCGCAAACTCGGAGGAAAAAACTCTTAAATTAGAAATCATCAGTCCCAGACACTTCCCCCTCTCTCTCTCACTCCTTCACCCACACATAAACACGCAGCGGCACAGCGAAAGGAAAACAGCACAACGCCTTTTAAAGCTCATGTGCAAACTGGTTCTGTCGGCCAGACTTAGTGACATGCCACTGGCTGCTACAGCGTTCCTCCATAACGCCGCCTGTCCACCGGGAAGACGCGCACAAGACTAAATACGGCTCGGCACCGTTAAATATTTACGGTAAGTTCCTGCGATGGAGTGCGGACTCACCCAGAACCACCGCCGACAACATGCGCTCCCCAATGAAGAAGACTCTTGTTGTTTTCGTAGTAAAGAGACCAACTTTATTTACTTTTTTATGAATTTGTGAAAGTGTTTGGAATCACAACTTTTAACAGATCTAAAAATCTTCATGCAAATTTGGTAGAGAGGATGTTCATCTGACTATAGTTTGTGGTGAAAATCTTTGTAATCTGGAACAAGCCACATGAAAACGAAAACTGGCACAAAGTTCATTATCTTTTCCATCAGAAAAAAGTGAACTGAGGTGGAATCCTTCTCATTAAAATGGCATTTAAAATGAGGAGAGAATTGACTTTTAGCTGCAGGATAAATGTGGCAAATTTGTAGACCCAATCCCTAACAAAAAACTAAAAAAAAAAGTGAATTTTCAGTTTGATAATTTCTTGCAAAAACAATCCATCATGCATGGAGTTGTATAGCTTCTTGCCCTATTGTGAATGCAACATATCATTCAAAAGATTTAGATGTTATAAGTAGGGCTGGGTATTGCAGGGTCCACGATATCATACGTATCGCGATACAAGTGTATCCAGGTACAGTGTCCATAATACAATACATATTCCCTAGAAACAGATGAAAAAGGATCTTATGAGTGTACTAAATATGTTTACATCATGTTGAATGTGCTCAGCAAGTTGGTGCAGTAGTTGGCGTGTGTGTTGTGATATGTTCTGAATTAGCCAAGAGGACAAACAAGCATATAAAATTTATTTTATTCTATTATTTGCGTATCACGATACAGGTGTCTCGCCACAATACACATATTGTCAAATACTCCGCAACGATATATTTCCGATACGATATATTGAGCACAGCCCAAGTTATAAGTTAGACTTACCTCTACATAATCATAAGTTTACATACCCATTTAATCTTTTGGCCACTTTTCATAGAATATGAATGACAACACAAAAATCCTGTTTTCCACTCGTGGTTAGTGGTTGTGAGAAGCCATTTATTGCCAAAGAACTGAGTTTACTCTTTTGAAATCATAATGAAACAGAAACTACTCAAATGTCCCTGATCTAACGTTTACATGACCTTCAACAACTGTCAGGAAAATTATTCAGGAGCAAAGAAAAACTCACTTCGGCTGAAATACAGGACTCTCTGAAAAAATGTATCCTTGTTTCAAGATGCCTAATATGTAAACTATTGATCAGGGACAGTTGGCTAGTTTCTAGTTGAAAAGTATAAACAGGTTTTTTTTTTTTTTTTTTTACAATAAATGACATTCTGCCAGGGTATGTAAACTTGTATATATTTTTTACTGGTCAAAGTAGAATACAATTGAAGCATGAACAATATTCTAAATATACTGTAGTTCTTGACATTTTCCCTCTAAAGGTTAAGCTATAGTCCAAATGTAGGCTGCCATTCATCAACAATAACACAAAATGTAACACAACACATAACAGAAATTTGTCAGCTCTGAAAATGGGACATATATCAACTACTTTCACAACATGGACACCTTTGCTTGGAAAAGAAATCTTGTATAACTAACTAAGAATAGTGTAGCGTGTATGGAAAATCCCCCCAGGACAAGACTGTGAGGAATTTTCAACTGGTGCTCAGCCAGAGAAAAACAAAACTGTTCAAAATGAAGCTAACAGCAATGGGAGCCAGCTAACCGCAATGGTAGCTATAGCTAACAACAATGGTAGCTAGCTAACAGCAATGGTAGCTATAGCTAACAACAATGGTAGCTAGCTAACAGCAATGGTAGCTATAGCTAACAGCAATGGTAGCTATAGCTAACAGCAATGGTAGCTAGCTAACAGCAATGGTAGCTATAGCTAACAGCAATGGTAGCTATAGCTAACAGCAATGGTCGCTACAGCTAACATCAATTTGACCAGAACACACTTATGAAGTGACTCGACTTTGTAGGAGTTTCATGGATGTGACACTTATAACATCATAACGAGCTCAAAAGTTGAAAAAGATAATCAAGCATGTATCATAATGCAGAAAATATCACAAATTGCTTACATTTTTAATAGACTCCATACCTACAAACCCAAACAAATTGACAAAGCGATCACGTTCTGCAGCTGTCAACGATTTCAGAAACATCTCTATCCTCCGCTAACCTAAGACCACGTGACGCCTTCCTCCGTGACTGCTCTTTGGAAGCCTGCCCCGCATCAGGCATTGGCTAACCCCTGGCACACATCACCCTGAGAGCAGGCAGACGAGGCCTTGAGATGGAGCGCAGAGTGACAGCGGTGACAGCCCCTTAGCCTCATCAGCACATAAACAACAAGAACGTGAAGCCCGGAACCATCTGACATAATCTGACGTTATCTGACATGTCAAGGTAAAGCCGTGTGTGCAATACTTCAACCGAGACGCACTTAAATAGTTTATTGAATGGATAAACTTTGGTGCGTGAAGCAGCGGCATCAGTGATGTGATGGGCAAATGATGGATTTATTGGGGAATATGTATTTGGTCACGTGGTGGCTCTGCTTGTTGGAGATAAAGGAAGAGAGAAACTCTATTCTTTACATTATTAACACATGTTGATACTTTAAAAAAAAAGCAATTCCACCAAATTATTGTTTGACGGGGGCCAAATGCGGCCCTCAGACCAATTTTTGTTGGCCCACAATGTTCTTGTTGAATTGGCACACATCGCCATAGATTATACTTTTTTTCTGCAAGTTTGACAATTCTGCACATTTAAAACCTCAAAAACTTTATTTTGAGACAAAGCTTGGAGAAAGGTTTAAACCTCTCTTAACTCGACCCAGTTGAACCAATCTGTGGCCCTTTATTCCATATAGACTTATGAATAAAGTTTGGACACCCCTGGTCTAGCATTTCCACCATGACCCAGGCTACTCTTTCGGGGCGGGGTCCACCGGCCAGCTCGTCGGAGAACGTAACTAGTAACCCCCAACACTGCTAGTACCATGGAACAGCAAAATCATGCCTGTCTTCGCTCCTCTGACAAATCAGAACCCAGCAGTCTGTTCGCTTTCGCCCAGGGTTGAACACAGTCCCAAACTGTTCCCTTTTTGGCCCTGACATGTCATGTGGAAACACTAGACCAAACGGGTAGACCAGGCACTATAAGGTTATCACTATAAAGGCACCACCACTACACATTCACTACATTCACACATCAGGCAAAGTGAGCGAATTATCTCTCCAAAAAACACAACAGCAGGAGCCGCGATCCGAACTGCCGACCTGCTGGCCTGCTGTACCATCTGAGCCACTCCAGGAAAAGACAACAGTAATCAACCTACTGTAAACAACCTGTTAGACGAGACAAGTGTCTATTTGCAAAACCTGTTGGTCATAGAGCAGCAGCGAAGACCTTAGACTAAATCATCAAAAACATCTACACACACACACACACACACACACACACACATATACACACATATATATACCTCGCTAGGTATGGATCCGCCGGAGCTATCACGACGGCATGTTTAATTCATCACTGTTTTCCTCCTTTCTGATCGCAAACATGAAAGTGAGAGTTTTGCCCCGAGAAAAAACAAAATGGCTGAACTCATCAATACACTTGTCTGCCTATTCAGCAGGTACGAGCGCACGGGGAAGACAGCCGCCGCCAAACTTCATAAGGACATCTTTCATTTTAATGGCCAATATCCCTCTTCATTTGTTTAGTTTTTATTCTTTTACGAGCGGCTTTATGATTATGTGTCTTTTTTATGTTCTGCCCCCAGGAAGAAACAACAGCGGATGTGGAAGCTGGCTTTAACAGAAATGTGTTATCAGAATGTGAGGAGTACAGTGATGATTGATGGGAGCAAGATTGTCTCTGAAAGGGATCTTTCCGATTCGGGAAAAACAAATGTCAGTCTTGTTTTATGGTTGATAAATGTGAAAAATTGTCTGCAACTTGTGTGTTTTGGGCGCAGTTAGATCCTGAATTACCCTTTTTGAATTACACGTAACAATTCAACTGAACAAAATGAAAGTTGATAAGATAGTGCTGTATTTTTTACATGAATTTACTGTCAATCATGTGCCTTTCGGAATGGAGTGGGTTTGAGAGGTAGGTTTCGCAGCCCTTGATGTTTTTTGTTTGGGAGCAGAACACAAAGTCCCAGGTTCAATCCCTAAACTATGGAGTGCTTTCTGGATTGTGTGTGTTATCATGTGTCTGTGTGGGTATCCTCCACCCGATCTTGTTCTCCAAACAAGCTAAAAACATGCATTGTAAAATAATTCTTCAGCTATAGGCTCTTCTGACCAAGATCCTGGGTGCTGCATTGTGGTCACCGAAAACATAAGGTCTACTCTAACCATAACTTAAAGCCACAATGCGGAACATGTCACTTGTAATGGAATAATACAAGCATTAATTAAATTACCACAACTTGGAGTGGACTCGCATCTAATCAGAGCTAAGCCATATTACGAGCACGAAATCACCAGTTTATCTTTATGCTGCATTGCTTTGACTAGAGGTAGCCAAAAAATGTATTGTATTATGTCTCCTTTAAATGCTTTATTTTTATAGAAAAAAAACGTAAGAGAAAAGCAAAGAACCAAGGCACTCCTCCCACACTACAATTCTCTTCTTGAATATGGCTTCAGGGTTTATGCCGGTAACAGCAAATCCAATTTAATGCTTTTTAATGACAGTTTAATGCCCAAATTCTCCATTTTTAATGCCAGAAATGCCACAAATTGGTGCGTATTTAATATAAATTTCCATATTTAATACACATTTTGACACAACTGACAACGTTTGAACAGAAATAGTGTATAGACACAATTTTTTGGTTTTTGCCAAACTTCTGCAGTAAAAGTAGTTGAACAAGGTCTTTATTTTCCAAGAATGTTTGATTTAATGCCAGTTTGAATTATTAATGACATTTAAGACCTTTTTTTTGACACAATTCATTTAATGACTTTCAATGCTTTTGATGCTTTTTAATGCCGCGCGGAAACCCTGGGCTTGTTGGAGCTGACAGGTGTGGAAGAAAACACACGTATCTGCTGGTTTTAAACATATTAAAATAAGATTTTATTTATTTTTTGTATTAGCCCAGTACAATAAAGGCTTTTTAGAAAATGTAAATAGAGAATTGTAGTGTGGGTGGAATGCCTTGGTTCTTTGTTTTTCTCTTACGTTTCTGTTCCCCAAACTCCAAAGAGCACCTTCCACAAAAAACTACTTTTGTGGTACTGACTTCTTGAGCACTTTATGTCCAGTTTCTCTCACAATGCTTTATTTTGAAAAAAAATATATATTGTAAATAAAAGCATTGTCAGAGTTGGGATAATCCCTAGAAGCATGTTTGTTATCGCTGACATGTTTTTGTTATTTAGTTGATCGTGTGACGTAGCAAGATACAACAGAATTATGAGCTTTAAGTAAATAGAATAACTAGAGGAGAGGTAGGCAAGCTACCTCCATTTGGACATTTTTTTTCTTAGTCAATAGAAAGAAGGTCAATCCACGGCGGCAAGGTGGCTGAGCGGTTAGCGGTCTTGCCTCACAGCAAGAAGGTCTCAGGTTCGATTCCCAGCCCATGCAGCCTTTCTATGTGGAGTTTGCATGTTTCTCCCCGTGTCTGGATGGGTTTCCTCTGGGTGCTCCGGTTTCCCCTATCAACCCAAAACATGCACAATAGGCTAATCCTCCAGCCAGGTGATTCTGACCATTAGCCTGGTGCAACATCTGGATGGGTCCCCGGGTGCTGTGTGCACAATGCTCCGGACGGGTCGCCCCAGCGGCAAAGGATGGGTTAAATGCAGAGAACTAATTTCCTTACAGGGATCAATAAAGTAACCTTAGCTTATCCTCCCCATGGTGTCTCAAAGCTAGTTTTGTACTTTATACAGACAAAAAGGGGGTCTGGGGAATTTTCAAAAAGGGAAAGACTTCAGAAACTGACAATATCTTTTTTATAGTACTTATATTTCATACATATTTAATCTTTTTTTTTTGTTAATAATTTTTGATCAGACATAATACAAACAGACAACAACAACACCAAACAAAAGAGAGGTAGGGGTAGGGTATAGGTTCTCAGTCGTTCAGGAGTTGAAGACTGAACCTATCTTATACTCTAGTTCAGAGGGAGGCTTGACTTTGCCCACCTCTGAACCTCTGAGTATAAGAGTGTGACTTCTAGCATACTTAAAATTTCAACATTATTAAACATAGATCATTTTGTAAATCAGATGTGCTGTGTCTTATCTTGGCTCAACTGTTGATACCGACTGTTGAGGATCGGAACAAGTGTATGGACGTTTTTGGCACAGCTATAATGAAGAAATTGCCCAATAAAAGTTCATCTGCTTTGGGCCTTGATGTTTATCATTGAAATTTAGCTGAGGCAACTTCACTGTTGCCTTTGTGCGCTCCGCTCCAGCCTATAAACAAAACAAAGCGCTGCCTTCGTTTCACCCAGGATTGCTGCGATAGATCACTTCCATTACGGACTATTAGCCTGAGTCAAAGAGCAAACTTCTGGCTTGATCCATCTCGATTGGCCGCCGCGCGTTATATTCTTATGTGTGTGTGTGTGTGCAGCTCTATTGAAGTCATTAAAAGTTAATCGGAGATGCACCATTGCGGCCGAGTGGGGAAGAATTGCTTCTGTCAGTGGCTTGGGGCATCGGAAATCATAGTGGAGTGGAGAGGAGGCAGTGATAGAGACAGAAAAACACGAAAGGCGAAAACCAAGAAATGGAGAGAGAGAGAGAGAGAGAGAGAGCGAGGGGGAGAAGGAGAGAGACTTTCTAATGAAC
>OMNZ01088913.1:0-10330 GCA_900303255.1 Lesueurigobius sanzi
AAAAAAAAAAAAAAAAAAAAAAGAGAGAAAGAGAAAAAGAGAGGGAGAGAGGGAGAGGAAGGAGAAAGAAAAGAAGGAAAAAAAGAGAAAGAGAGAGAGAGAGAGAGAGAGAGAGAGAGAGAGAGAGAGAGAGAGAGAGAGAGCAGAGGTCCAGCTACAAACTCCCTCTCGGAAACTTGTCATTAACCACCAACCAGCCCCAGCCCCGCGGCACTGCCCTCACCGCTATAGGAGCCAACAACAAGCACTTTCAAAACTATTTACCTAATAACGCGGCCATTACAGGTTACTTAGTGGGAAAAAAAACCCTCAAACTTTTGCGAGGACTTTTGGAGTGGTTCAGGACTCCCCGCCGCCACGTGAAGAGCGGAGAGGTAATTTGGCCATTCACCGACCCACCGTCGCTGCTGGGAAATGGCCGCCGCAAGGAGTACAATCAAGACATAATGGGCAATCAACAAGGAGGACAACATGGCGGCGCGCGTCACACAAGTGTGAACAAGTGTCTAATGCTGATAAGAAGTGCAAAAGGCCCATGTAAAATCGACTTTGTCAAAAATATATCTGGAATAGTACAAAAAGGTTTCACATTTCAAAGTGCGCCGGAAGTTTCTGTCGAATAGTTGTTTTGTTGCGTGATGTGGCTATGCTAACACCGCTGACCTGACGGTGTGAGTGTGACTACTTCCTGTCTGTATTGAGGGGATTAGCGTAAACCCCTTCGAATGATCATATTTTCTAAAGATTACGAAGTGGACAGTGAGTTCCTGCTTCACTGACTGCCTTTTAATGACACACTCCAGGATGTAACGCAGGAGTTTCCAACCTTTTTAACCCCGTAAAAATGTGAGATAGTTTTAAAAATGAAATATAATGATAATAGTTTCTGCTTTATACTTTACTATATTCACCTAAATGTTGGAGATATTTTGCTCAGAACACAAAAATGCACCTAAAATTTGTCTCATCAAATAGTTGTTACTATTTTGGTAGCTGATTAATTGTTTCTGCGATACACATTGACTCAGACAGAGCAGAAATTAAATCAAAATGTTGTGTGTGGACAGACACTGAATGGCAAAACCAGTTTGGAAATAAATACAGAAGACTGAATTCTAGAAGTGTTGAGCTTTCAAATGAGGAATGGCTTGTTCACATGTTGTCAAACTTGTACTAAGAGAATCCGAAAGTCATTACATTTTAGTTTACCCTATCAAGACGTCCTCAAACGGAGTCGCTTTAAAAGTTCATTGAAAAAAGTGGTGAGACCACGTACAGGGATGAGGTGAAGCGGCTGACAGCGTGGTGTCAGGAGAACAACTTACGCCTCGACACTTCAAAGACCAAGGAGATCATTATCGACTTCAGGAGGAGGAGAAGTGACCTGGCTCCTCTGCACATTGGAGAAGACTGCGTGGAGAGGGTGTGGACTCCAAGGAAAACACTTTGTTTCCTTGGAGTCCACATTGAGGAGGACCTGAGCTGGAGCGTTGACACCTCTGAGTTACTGAAAAAGGCCCAACAGAGACTGTATTTCCTGAGGATCCTAAAGAAAAATAACAATGAAATCTAATAATTGTAAAAACAATCATCTGATTAATCGATTACCAAAATAATGGTAAAGTTGCAGCCCTAGTGTTTAGAAAGATCAGCAAGTTTCCATAGAAGACAACGGCTAACAATAATTTGATGAAATGGAAAGTTCTTTTAGAGCCGCAAATGTGAACTACACGGCATAAAAACAATCAGTTTTCATCTTAAGGTTAAGGTGAATTTTATTGTCCCCATAGGGAAATTTGTCCTCTGCATTTGACCCATCTTTTGATGCCGCTGGGGCAGTCTGTCAGGAGCAGTGGGCGACCTCAGTGCAGCGCCCGGGGACCCATCTCCAGATGTGGAGCCAGACTCATGGTCAGAATCACCTGCTGGAGGATCAACCTAATGTGCATGTTTTAGTGTGATGGGGGAAACCGGATCCACGGGGAGAACATCAAACTCCACACAGAAAGGCCCTGTCCTGGATCCGGGATCGAACAGGGACCACTCAGTCACCGTGCTGCTCTATTTAGTTATTTATTTGCTTTTTAAAATATTTTTTTATTGCGTGTTAGCCTTTAGACAATCAAGACAAACCTGCCGACCTTTAGAAACAGAAACATCTCTCCTGCTGAAATATTTGCATCCTATATGTCAAGTTATTAACACGCAGTAACGGATCATAGCTGGAACTCACTGTCCTATTTCCCATATAGTTCTATAGAGAAATCATTACACTCCTTTCAAATATAGAGTTTTTCCTGCAGTGTCTCCACTTAATCTGTATTTAGGTTTTGTAGGATTTTTTGTTCAATATATGACGTTGCCAAAAAATGATGAAAAATGCATTAGTTCTCCACAAAATGATCTCCCCTTAGCCTCCCCTCTCTCATATTTAGCTGGCATTAGCATTAGCTCGAGCGGCGCTGCAGCAGCTTGCGACTAACGACTTTCTCCTCGGCGCTATGGCTTTTTAATTAGAGCTCCGCGGCTAAGTGTCCCGCGCGGACCCCTCCCCAGACGTCCTTACGCTATCAATCACAGCCTTTTCTTTGTTTTTGCCTTTCCATTTACATGTGCCATTATGCGCTAGCCCCAAATTAGCTTAGCGCGGCCTCGTTAATTGCGCGTGTGGGGAAAGGGGGAGATGCTGGCAACATGTTTACGTCCTGGGACCACATGGCGAGGTGAAGCGGGTACGCCCCATCGGTAATATGAGGTTGTTGTGTTGTTTGGGAGTAATTAGGAACACTAACAAGATTACGTTAATAGAGATATGCTCAAACGGAATTGAATGTTTGGGGTCGGATTCAGTTACAATTTAGGCAGGCTTATTATTTTTCAATTTTCATCAACATCATACATTGTTGGGGTGAAATTCGATATGTGAGTTTTCATACATATAAAAGCATGCATTAGACATAACTGCAATAATTAAAAAATATAGCTATTAAAGCAGCAGCTGCTGAACTTTCCAAGTTACATAAGTGAAAAACGAACGAAGGCACTCCTTCCACAATATAATTCTCTATTTACATTTTCTAAAAAGCCTTTATTGTACTGGACTAATACATATTCAAATATTTTACAACACACTTATCGGCTTGCGTTGGAGCGAGCCTTGGTTCTTGGTTTTTCTTTTTCTGTTACTGAAACGCCAAAGAGCACCTTCCCCAACAAACTACTTTGTGGTACTGACTTCCTGAGCATCTTTTAGTCCTTTTTCTCTTTCCAAGTTATATGTTTTGTTCCACCCCTGTCTGAGGAGTGGTCTAGATTCCTGGCTGTTGGAGATTTGCCGATGGCTGCGGGACTGGACATAGCTTGGGACTAGTCGGCCGAGGGACTCTGAGGAATGGATCCCTCCCCACTGTGGCTCTCCTCGAGTTTTTTCTTGCCGCGGAGGAGGATCTAAGGATGGGGGATACTCTAGGCTTGTTTTGTTTAGATTTTACATTTGTATGACATTATATGACATCTGTAAGCAACATTTGTTTGATCTTTTTTTTTTTGGGCACCTGATATTGGCCGATACAAAAATAAATTACTGATTGATTGCACAGTGCAAGAGGAAGTAGAACATTTTCTTACTTCAAGGTGCATTGTGGAACTTTTCATTGGTCCATGTTTCCATGAAAGGAAATAATTTGAAATAAAGAGCACTACTACTACTACTTTTTATGCAAAAAAGTGACTCAGCGGCTATATGGGTGGTTAGCACATTCATATTTCATCACAGTGGCCTCTATGATGCTCCAGGATACATTTTTTGGGGTTTCATCTGAGTATCTGTGTAGGTTCTCAGTCGTACGGAGATGTCCGTCGTGGGCAAACATTCTTCAGTCTTAATCTGTACTCTGTAGTTGAAGTGTAGGACGTTTCGCGCTTCATCCAAAGAGCTTTCTCAGCACTGAGCAACTTTGAACACCATTAGCAATTATAAAGGTCTTTATAAGATCCACTGGCGTTCAAGTTTGAAGAGCGAAACGTCCTACACTTCAACTACAGAGTACAGATGAAGACGGAAGAACTATTGCCGATGATGGTTATCTGAGCATGTAGCAGCAAATACAGTACATACACCAACCTAGCTTGAAACTTCCTGGACGTAGCCTTAATTTGCGCAATCAATCCCCATTCAAATGAGTGGTGAAGCCAGCCCCTATATAAAAGTATGACGAGGTATTGCATGTTCAGAGCGTTTAAATCAAGGTCTTTAATTAACAACGGACTCGAATAGCTAACGGCGTTATGATTTCTGCGGTGTTAGTCACATATACAGCATACATCATCTCGTGCGCTACCCATTCTGCTTGTATTCTCGAGTATTTCCCACATCACCTGCAGTCGCGGCCTAACATCTCCATGCAAAAAGGTGTTTGGCTGGCGCACAGATCGCAGTGGGGAAAGGAGGGAGAGACACGCCGAGCGCGCCGAGATCAATGGTGCAAAAAATTGTTTTTATTGAATGCGGCGCGGCTCACATTTCCTGCAGACAGCGAGAGGAGAGCGAGCGCCGGCGGAGGGGAGTAAATGAGATTATTGATGTTACACGTCAAACGGAGCCGTGCGGATGGACGCGCAGATGAGGAGCGCGCTGATCCGTGGACACTTCATTTGGCGGAAAAGGCCAACAAGTCAGCGCATTAGGGCTGTGACCCCCCTCAGGTGCTGTGGATACGCAGGCTCGGTGGCGTGAACGTGGCCAGACACTGTGGGCTAAATTACTAGTTTTTTTTTTAATTTTCAGATTTTGGGACAGTTTACTCTCTTCACATACTGTACTTTCACCTGGAAACAAATAAATGACCCAATCTTTACAGTAAGAGTTAATTCTGAAGAGAACGCTGTCAAAATGCAGATTTCTAGTCTTAATTTATTGTTAATTTCCCTGTAATTCCTGGGCCAATCCACATGAAGCAAAAACTGTGGTGAAGTTCAATGTCTTTTCTGTCAGCGCATATGAACTAAGGTCTACTTATTTTCTCACAAAGGTGTCCAAAAGTAGTTACAATACAATTACAACTTTCTTTCAAGAACGGTTTCTCTCCCATAGCGTTATACTGGCACCCATAGAAATCACAGAAATGCCTAGAATTGCACCAAATATGTACACCGATCTAGCTTAAAACTTTTCAGATTTTGAGTAATTAAGAGTTCCCTCCCGATCCAAATGAATGGTGGAGCCTGTCCAGGACTCCCTTGAAAAAGAGGGTCTTAATCTCAATGGGACTTTCCTGGTTAAATAAAGGTTAAATAAATAAAAAAAATAAAGTATGGCATGTCCGTCTTATGACATTTATATACTTTCTGTGATTTCTCATTAACATATGATAAGAGGAGGTTTAGTTGCCATTGGACGTGTATCCGACCCTCAAAAAACACAGGAAACTGAACTGAACATAGCATTATAGTTCAGAGACACTTTTACACACTAATTCTAATACAGCTGAAAACATCGAGTTTGTCTATACATTGTGATATTTGATAGCTAATGCTAATGGCTATAGGAAAAATAAAAACATTTTAACAGGCTAATAAATTCTGAAAGGTATAGCGGAGTTAACCAAGATGTATTCCCGCAAGATTTGTGATTTCAGAAACTCGGGAAAATACATCTTGAAAGAGTCCAATCACTAACGTTCAAACCAAACTCAACCATTTGTGTGGACCAATGACGTGCCTGCATTGGGGTTTAAGGCGGGACCAAACGCTGAAGAATCACAAACATGGCTATGTCAAAGGACGTACTTATTGATGCCGCCATCGACTCTGTTTTAGCTGAAATGCAACAGACAAACAAGAGCAATAAAAGAACAAGCACTACAGGAAAATCTCAAATCAGCCATATCCAATCACTGTAAAAGAAGGAGAACCACATTATGGACTGGGACAATGCCAGGGTCATCCGTGTCGAAAGTAACAAGTACCACCGCTGGATCAGAGAAGACATCGAGATCAGGAAACGTGCACCAACATCAATGAACCGGGACGACGGAGCGTACACCCTTTCTCACACCTGGGACGGTCCTGGAGAAGGCGTCAGTCAGTAGGGGGCGCCAGCTTCCCCTGCTGACTGGAAAATCCATATAAGCAGCCTCGGACACGTCACTTCATCATCACGTGACGCTTGTGACGAAGGCTACAGGAAGTAGTGGAAACTAGTCAAGTAGGTAAACAAAACCTCCTGTCTTACTAAAAGAACGCTTAAAACAGCCTACTATTTCTGCTTTGAAAAGAGAGCCAAGAGACATTTGTGCTCTTCTCCCAACTGGATTGGGCAAAAGTACGGCAGGCGGGTACTAACAGGCGTTTCACCCAATTATCTTGAAGTATTGCTGTAACGGTCCTTCCCTTTCACGAGCGGATTGAACGAGAGCCGTCCCAGATTGATATGTGTAGAACTCAGATCAGAGAGCGAAACATATGAAACACATACCAGGTGTCCGTTAGCATGGGAGGGCATTTCTCCTTTTCATTATGTTGGCACTTGCCCTCCAAATGAAATGGAATTCTGTAACGTGAACTTAACCTATTGTACATGTTTTTAGTGGTAGGGGAAACCAGAACACACGAGATGAAACCTACAAATGTCCAAAACTGAACCGTTGCTGTTATCCCTCGAGTTACTTGGAAGTAATACTACTCTTTGCTTGTTTCTTTTACAATAGAGCCATATAGTCGCGATGACCCAAAGCAAAGTGTCTCAGTTCTCTGGCGGGCTGATGTAATGCGCTTTGACGTGGGCCTGTGAACGCACCGCAGAATTCTCACCTGTGGGTCAGGCCGTTGGAAAGCCCCGTCATACAGGATCCACCGAGGACCCCAAACATGCATGCTTTCATAGCCCCAGAGGTTTGATCTGAGCAGAGACGAGCTCAATGACAGGGGAAAAGACTGGTCCTTCTGCAAATGTGAGGAATTCCTAAGTGTTAGCAAAGTGTTCTATGCACGGTTGGGGCTTAAGGCGAGAAACTGCTGGTGGATAGAAAATTTTAAAAAACTGTATTGCTTGTTGTCTGTCATCTGTCATTTTATGTTTTCATGTTTAAATAAGGCATGTGGATACTGGCCAAATCGCCCGTATTTTTTGCCAATGAAATCTAAATAACGGAAAGAAAATTCAGAGGGGCTCTCCCTTTTGGATCTCCGATTTGGATACGCTAGTTATTAGTGAAAAAATCTGTAGTACCACAGTCCCGCCCACCGCCAATCCCTTACATCTCCATGGAAAACAGTCAGACGGTTCCGCTCAGACCCAAACGCCGACCCTACAACATTTGATCTGAAAACTCTACATCCTCATTAAATGTTCAAATCAAACTTAGCAACGAATCCAGCGCTGATTTAGTGCAGACGCAGCTCACAGCACAGAGCAGTGCGTCTCTCCTGAGGCGGGCCTTTTTCCAGCTCAGTGCCCAGAGAGGCCTGCAGGCTTCGTCAATACTCAAATATCACCGCGGCTTCTCCCTCAAGGCAAATGTGCAAGGCCACGCAAACACAAAGACAGATAGACAGACAGACAGACAGACAGGCAGTAATTCCTGGGCCAATCCACATGAAACTAAAATTCTCACGAAGTTCAATGTCTTCTCTCTCAGCACAAATGAACTAAGGTCTAATTGTTTTCTCATAAAGGTGTCCAACAGTGGAGTCAATATTCAAAAACATGTCTGTGATGTTGGCCAGTAGAAGGACTTGCAGCCATAAGGATTATATGGCAGGTTTGTGAATCCAATGACAGATAATGGCCAAGAAGAACATTTTGACATGGTTTGGCACCTGTTCTGACTGAAATAGAATTCTAGAACGTGAAATGCAACCTATTGTCATTTGTGTAGGTTCTCAGTCGTACAGGAGTTGTCCATCGTAGGCAAAAATGAATAGGCTAGATGTTCTCTTACTTTTAGCACCAAGAGAGGAGGGACTTAGAGGTTAACTCCTCCTTCTGGTTTACTCTTAAGAGACCCACAAGTCGTTATTAAGCTGATGATGATCTTTGGACTGAGATCGAAGCGTCCTACACTTCAACTACAGAGTACAGATGACGACTGAAGAATTTTTGCCTACTATTGTCATTTGGTTTGGATTGGATTGCATGGCATCGGGATCCACCACCATCATGTACCACAACCCAAGTAAGAATATCTATTGCAAACCAAAAAAAATCAGTTTCTCCTGAATCTGTTTTTCCACTGACTTGTCTAGACCAGTGGTTCACAAAGTGGGGTCCAGAGCCCACTGTGAGGCCTCAAAGGCATTTCAGAGGGGCCTCCAAAAGTTGTCTTTATTATATTCACCTACAATGAATATAGTTTCACATCACTCTTGCATTTAATTGTTTTTATTATGGGGGCCCCAGGAGATCTTTGAATTGATGAGGTGGACCATGACCCACTGGACATGGTCTTGGCTCTAAAAGCTCTTTATTCTTCTTCTCAATTTTAGGCTTTTGGAACAGGTAGCTATTTTAGCATACACTTTATAAACCTTTCTTTCCACAATAGTTTGCGTTCCCATTACAGGACACTATTTTAGTTGGAGCAGGTTCCAATACAACTCTGGGAGAGAAACGTTTTTTGAAAGAAATGTGACAAATACTGGCCAACATCATGCACATGTTTTTGAATATTGTCTCCACTGTTGGACACCTTTATTAGTTCATATGTGCTGATGGAGACGACATTGAACTTTGCGACAGTTTTTGTTTCATGTGGATTGGCCCAGGAATTACAGAGAAATCTAGAAATACGCATTTCGACTTTTCATCCGGCCTTTTAAACTATTCTTTACAATGTTGCGATCTCACGTGAACGCAACCTATTCCTATATGGAGCACAGAGAAACTACTGTATATCATGATCTTGATGGAGACAGATTTTCTCCTTTCAAAGCCTTTACAAAGCTTCTCCGTGTGATATTCTGATTTTGAAAACGCACCTAATGACTGCAGCCCTGCCCTATCCATCAGCTCTGTTGTTGTGGACAGTGAAAATCAATGGCGGCACACAGCGCTACCTGAGGTCCCACACACTCCATTAGTCCGCGCCGCTCGATACGTCGATGGGCGCGGGCTACGGAAGGCCTATCGGACCAAGGAAAAAAGGGAAAAAGTGGCGGGTGTAAAAATCTTTGGGCCGATTGTGAACTTCTCGATTTCAAAGAGCCATTGTGTCGCGCCCAAAGATCAGCTATTCAAGTTTGTCTCTCATTGATAATTCATTCGTTGCTTTGTTTGCGGTGCACCCTGGGACTTTTTATCAAGCTTTTTTTTTTTTTTTTTTTTTTTTCAAGGTATCAGTGTCAATGCACTACGCTACAGCCGGTCCAGAAATGTGTGTGATCTGACTTCAGCTTCCTGTTCACTTTCCGATTGATTGTAGGACTTTAAAGCTTTAGAAAATAAACATTGGAAGCTGCAGTGAGGTACAACCAGGCATTCTCACGGCCTGGTTGACGTTCTCCGCAATGCCATTACGTCCGACCGGGCAAAGGAGGACCTTCAGTACAATACGTCTGTGTCACAACTAAAAGCTAAACAAGGTATCTAAAATCCCCTCTAAACAAATCTTTGTAACTAATATAGCAACAAAATAAATCATACATTTATACCTGATCCTATCTATTATTTGGAATTCATGGCAAAAAAATATAGACAATTTTTATGCATAAAATTATTTATTTTTAAATGAATACATAAAATTACATATAGGCAGTGGCGTGCTGGGTAATCGGGAGAGTCGGGACGTTTCCCGGTGGGCCGCCTCACTTTTGGGCCGCCAGAGAACATTGTATTTGATAAGGCACTCTCTCAGTTGTGCTGTCAGAGGCCTATAGGCTGTAACTGGGCTGCAGCAGGAACCTGGGGCTGTTTCAGACATGAATAACCTCACTTTCATGTAAATCTACCAAATAAGAGACAGAAATAACTTTCGCACCATGTGTTTGAGATGTAAAGCACCCCTCTGGTTTAGCGCAAGTTGGTACGGTCCAAGGTGCAGGGCACAGGAGACATGCAGCGTCAGTGAGCAGCAGACAAACAAAAGGCAGGTGCTGAAAAAACATGAGCGAAGTGTAAAACAAAAGTGTAGAACTAAGAGCCTACATTTAATCAGTATATTACTGGTTCTGCTGTGGAGACGCATCAGGCCCAGATCATGTGTGTGGCCCATGTTAAAAAAGAAAGACATCGCAGGGAATCAATCCCACTATCTCCAACTTATAAGGCAACCCCTCGGCCAAATCTCCGATCGCTTGAGGGCTGGTCAAAGTGATAAAACTCCCAGGCCGAAAT
>OMNZ01088915.1:0-18525 GCA_900303255.1 Lesueurigobius sanzi
CCTGGCGGTTGTTGAAGGTCATGTAAACGTTTGAGTAGTTTCTGTTTCATTATGATTTCAAAAGAGTAAACTCAGTTATTTGGCAATAAATGGCTTCGCACAACCACTAACCATGAGTGGAAAAAAGGTTTTTATGTTATCATTCATAATCTATGAAACATGACCGAAATATTGAAAAGTTTACATATAAACTTTTTGCCACAACTGTAACTTTACGTAACCTTCCTCGTCTGCTATCTTTAAGAGTGTGCTTGTAAAACCAGAAGCAGCAAAAGCTGTTAGTATCCATGTTTTATAACTGCCTTTCCGCTGCATTGCTATGGCAATGAGCGCGTGCAGAGATGTTTACACATGTAGTGCTAAGCTAGCTCTTATTTCAGTAGAAAACCAAGTCAGTACCGGACCAGCTCTGAACCAGTTCCAAACACAGAACCAGCACCTCGGTGGAAAAGCCCTGTCTCACGACCAGATGCTGTGTCAGGTTCAGGTTAATTAAAATGCCTCCTGAGCAAGAGGGACCCAGGAGACCAGGAGAATAGTAGATGAGAGAAGCAGGAGTGTCGGGGTCTGCTGCCATGGATGGACCTGACATTTATTACAATCATTGTGCTGTTTGTTTTAACAGGAAGACGCTGTCCCCAAAGCTAAAGGAACTTCTGCAAAGAAACTACATGGCTGTGACCAGTGCGGTAGGAGGTTTACTACAAAACAAAGCCTCGCGAGCCACATGAGGGTCCACACAGAAGAGAGGCAGTTTCCATGTGACCAGTGTGGGAAGTCTTTCAGCCGTGGAGCTTCACTAAAGATGCACCAAAAACTCCACACCGGGGTCAACCTGCACTGCTGTGACCAAAATCTGAATTTACTATTCACATGAGGGTTCACACAGGAGAGAGGCCATTCCCGTGTGACCAGTGTGGAAAGTCGTTTAAACAAAAAGCAGCTCTCAGACTACACAGCATTGTACACACAGGAGAAAGAGACCATAGCTGTGACGAGTGTGGAAAGACTTTTGGTCAGTTTGCACGTTTAGAAAGACACAAACGCATTCACAAAGGTGAAAAGAACCATCGTTGTGACCAGTGTGGGAAAGCCTTTCTGGAAAAGTATATATTGACTATTCACAAACTCTCTCACAGTCAAATAAGATTCCCTTGTGATGAGTGTGGGAAAAGTTTCAAATCAGCTTCCTACTTAGCACATCACAAACGTCTGCACTTGGGACGCGATCTGTTCCATTGTGAAACGTGGGAAAAAATGTATAACTTTAAGTCTGTTAGAACATCATGAAAAGTCCCACTCCATGGATAAACCTCATCACTGTGACCAGTGTGGGAAGAGTTTCAAACACGAATATACACTAAGAATGCACCAAAGACTCCACACCGGGGAAAACCTGCACTGCTGTGGCCAGTGTGGCAAGAAGTTTACTATAAAATCTGACCTCGCTGACCACATGCTGGTTCACACAGGAGAGAGGCCATTTCCATGTGACCAGTGTGGCATGTCGTTTAAAAAAAGAAGTAAACTAAACCGACACGCTGTGATTCACACAGGAAAACAAGACCACATTTGCAGCGAGTGTGGGAAATCATTTTTACGGTTGGAAGATTTACGAATACATGAAACCATACACAAGGGCGAGAAAAACCATCGCTGTGACCAGTGTGGGACAGCCTTTTTGAATCAGAGTAGATTAACTGCACACAAACGGCAACGGCACAGTAATATGAGCTTCCCCTGTGATGAGTGTGAGAAAAGTTTCAGTGCTAAATCCACTTTAAACTTGCATAAACGTCTGCATTCAGGACATAACCTTTGCTATTGTGAAACATGTGGTAAAAGATTTAAAGATCTCAGCGAATTGAAATGCCATGAAATGTCCCATTCAACGATACGCCTTCACATCTGTGGCCACTGTGGGAAATCATTCAAATGGGAAGCTCAGCTCAAAAGTCACATTCAAGTCAACCATGAGAATAAAAGGTACAGCTGTGAGCAGTGTGGAAAGACCTTTACAACAAACTATTATCTGAAGGTTCACCAAAACGACAGTTCCCCTGTGATCAGTGTGGGAAAGTGTTTTTTAGTAAGTTGAGACTGAGACTTCACCAACCCATTCACTCTGAAGAGAGGCCCTTCACCTGTGAACTCTGTGGAGCATCTTTCCTTCGATTAGCAGATTTTAAACAACATTACATGGTGCATACAGGAGAGAAGAAACACGTCTGTGAGGAGTGTGGGCATGCATTTGTTCAGAAGGGAACTTTGAATCGATGTAAACAAACTCATATGGAGAAGACTTATGGATGTGGTCAGTGCAGAAGAGCTTTCACTTGTCCTGAGAAACTAACATCTCACCTTCAGACTCACTCTAAAATAGGGAGAAACATGCCCAAGATCATGTGTGACCAATGTGGACAGAGCTTCAAACATAAAACCTCTTACTCAAAACACTATCGATCTTTTCACATCCAGGACCGACTCTTTCCATGTGACCAGTGTGACCAAGTCTTGTACGCTCCCGACTCCTTAAAAGCCCACCTTCTTTCCCATGCTAAAAAGAAGCATCAACGAGGTCAAGACCAGAGCGTTCTAAAGGCCTCCGACCAGATCCCACTGAAACGACCAGAGATCCGGCTTCAGCGAGTCCCGGAGACGGTGCTTGTCTCTAGGTTTCTTCTTCCGGGACAGGACTCTTGAACGGGCTGTGAAGGTTCTTTGTTCAGGTGTGGATTCTCATCTTGCTGGACTCTATGGTGCATTTTGAACAGGCTTTCAAGCTCCGAGTTTAAACAACTGAAGGCCCAACTTGTTCATTTGAATGAATTAAACATAGGTTTAAGAGCACATGTACAAGTTTGATATACGTAGAAAAGACTCCAATCTTTCCCGTGTTGGAGTTAACAATAATCCCTCTGATTAAACAATATCTGAAGGTTTGATCAGAGGGATTATTTGAATATTTAATTCCTAGCCTGTTTTATTGAGTTCAAATAGGCAATTTTTTTTTTCTATATTTTATTTTATAGGAAATATTAAAATGACAAAGCTTTCAATACATTTTTTACTCCTATTTATTTAGTTAACATACAGCAAATATTTCAAATTGATATCACTCATTTAACATTTTTCTCCCTATTCACCTGCAGCGTCTCATATTAAGACGCCAGGTCTGGCACCGATACCTTTGAATATTGTTCTCCTGATCCAGAATACAGCATAATCCTGTTGGCACGTGCTCTGTCCGCAGTTTTTCAAGGAGCAAACTATTATTTTGTAGTCGATTAGTAATTTTTAATCAATCGATGAGTCATTTGTTTTTTTGTAAGATATTTTTTCTACTTTATAATTCACAATTAAGAACTTGTAAAAAATATTTTCATCAGGGGTGCACAATAAGCCTGGTTTTGGTCCCCATGTTTCCATGATTAGTCCCTCTTTTGTATTGCTTGATTATTGTAGATTGCAATCACTTGTGATTTCTGAGATTAAAAGCAGAATTTTCTTCAGAGGTTTTCCTCATTATTTCTCCTTGTTACCCAATGTTGCTCCTTGACGTTCATCAACCTCAAGTGCACTATACCTGATTCTTATTTTTATTACAAATAATGAAAGAGGGAGCAAGTAAATTAAATTGACAGTTCCTAACATTCTAAAGTCCCATTTTCTCACAAAGATGAGTTTAAAGAACAACTAAACACCAAACCAACTTTATTTTGCTGATGAACTGTGTAAATGGGTGTCTAATAGTATTGTCTACATGTTCCAGTTAATATTTTAACATTTTAGTGCAAACATGCTCAAAAGTGTCCTTTATGCCTAAAACCGAGTGGCTAACTTGGGCTCTGGCCCGTTTAGGCCCTCTTTAACTTGCAGCGTCACTTTTTAGGGTCAGTGTCACAAATGTAAGAAAAGAATCCTGCGTGAAATTGACTAAAATCCTGTATATTTAGATAGTATAGTATTTCCACCAATGTTTGAATTTATAATACCAATGGTCGTCAGTAACAAAGTCAATTTACTTAAAGGGGCTATACCTGATTTTTGTCCTAATAGTGGAATGACATTTATTTTTTCCTCCTTTAGTATATTGCAAACTTAAGCATTTGTGGAAATAATGCTGTACATATAAATATAAAGCATTTATTGACAATTTAGTGGTTTACAAGCTGGTTTTCTAGTATTTCGATGACTATGACCCTAAAAAAGTGACCAGCCAGAAACTAATTTCAAGATGCTTGTCTATGGGGCAAGGTTTTTTACACTTGAATTAGGCAAAACACCAATAACAATCTTATTTCAAATTATTTTTGTTTAATTTTGAGTGTGTTGAGGCTGTTTTTCTTAATTTTAGTGTGAAAAACTCTTGCCCAATGGACAAGCATCTTGAAATTAGTTTCTTAAACCAAGCACAAATGTACTTATTTCAGGAAAACTTAACTCATTTCTAGATTACTTAACTTACTAAGATATGACTTTCAGCAGTGTAGTAGCTCCTACAGACTCAACTTTACAGTCTTGGACTTAATATTTTGAGGGTTTGTTTCACAGGGATTTTAAAAATATTTAAGGTGAGACACTGCAGGGGAAGGGGAAAAGATTCAAATTGATATCAATATGAACTTCTATATGGGCACCATTAGTTTAATATACCTCTATATGGGCACCATTAGTTTAATATACCTCTATATGGGCACCATTAGTTTAATATACCTCTATATGGGCACCATTAGTTTAATATACCTCTATATGGGCACCATTAGTTTAATATACCTCTATATGGGCACCATTAGTTTAATACACCTCTATATGGGCACCATTAGTTTAATACACCTCTATATGGGCACCATTAGTTTAATACACCTCTATATGGGCACCATTAGTTTAATATACCTCTATATGGGCACCATTAGTTTAATATACCTCTATATGGGCACCATTAGTTTAATATACCTCTATAGGGGCACCATTAGTTTAATATACCTCTTTCTTGCCATGTTTGCTGTAGCAGAGCCTCATCAATGGTGGCAATGGCATCAGAAATCTTTTGCTTCAAGTCAGTGTCTGTCCCGTATCTTTGTTCGATACATGATATCTTTAACATAAACCCATAGAAAGAAGTCCAAGGGAGTGATATCTGGTGAACGTGATGGATCCCTTCCAATCCACCAGTCTGGGAATGTTTCATTGAGGAACTGACGAACATGCAGTACCCAATTTCAATGTGAGGACAAACTTTGATAAACGCTACCGTATTTTCCGGACTATAAGTTACACTTTTTGTCATAGTTTGCCTGGTCCTGCGACTTACAATCAGGTGCGACTTATATATTAATTCAAATGATACGTCACAACATACCACAAACCTTATAGAAAGACTTATAGTCCGGAAAATACTAATAGTACAAATCTGGTTTATCTGGTTATCAACTGCCTTGTAATACATTTTTTTAATTGTAAAGAGACTTTATGGACACCCTGTATATTACTGACATAAATATGAGAGAAAACTGAATTGCTAGTTTTCTGTTATTTTATGTTTCATACAAAATTTATGTGTAAAAATGGCCAAAATTGCCTATATTTTCAGCAGCTAAATCTAAACTTCCCCCACAAGGGATCAACAAAACTTCACCTTAATTTAACTAAACAGGGCCCGGTTTCACACCGAGTAAACCGAGACTACACTTTTGTTCAGTGGTGTGTTGTTTTACTAATATAAAATTTGTGAGATGGTTCAAAAAGGTTGGGAAACACTGACCTAATACATGTATCACAATATTTTAATAGACAATAACCACATGATGTTTTTATTCAACGGTTTATTCATATTTCTTCATGAAAGTGCAAAATAACTCGATGTGAAACCAACAAAGGTACAGTGAGCAGTGGCGGAAGTGGAGCTGCTTCGTCAGTCGATAAAAAAAAAAAAAAACTGATTCAGAATTTTCAGAAAAACTGTGGAAGAATTTCAACTTAAGGCACAGAACAGTCTTGAGATTCCCTTTGACGCGAGCGAGAGGTTAGCAGGGAGTGTCGACAATCTTTACAAAACATTTACAATATGTTTCATTAAAAAAAGTATATAGTACATTTCATGAACATGAGGACATCTCCTAAAGGCCACCAGTTCATACAAGCTTATTTAAATATTCACTTTGAACACCATTTATTTCTTTTAAATGTTTTTTTTTGCCTTCATGTGACGTCATAAAACTGTCAAGACCCCAAATGTTGATATTGAGGCGGAGCAGGTCAGAATTCACCTTTGAACTCTTGTATCGCATGCGTTTTCGTTGCGTAGAGCGTAAAAGAAAGATGGAGGGAGCCTGCGCGGGCTAACGAAGCTTATTCACGCTAGCATTTGAACCGCTGCCATGTTGCATTTGTGGAGCCAAATCCATTTTAAGGTATGAGCGAGTTACGTTCTCTGTTGAAAATATTAAAAGACAAAGAACAGGACGGTGTAGCACATGGTAAGACACACACTAGAGGGTCATATTAACAAGACTAGTTCCAATAACGGGGCAAAAAAGTTTATATGGAAAGTCATAACCGTATGCTAGCAGGCTTCGGCGGAGAGCTAGCCAATTATATCTCCGTTATTATATACACTCTATGGTTTAGAGCCGGTTTATTCAAAACTTTAGTCAGCGAAATATAACTTTATGTAAAACGAGTTTAAACCTGGATTAGTCCTTGGTTTATCGGTTTAGACCGGGTTTATTCCTTGGTTTATCGGTTTAGACCTGGTTTAGTCCTTGGTTTATAGGGTTAGTCCTGATTTAGACTGGGTTTAGTCGTTGGTTTATGGGGATGGACCTGGTTTCATCCTGAGTTTATAGGGTTAACCCCATAAACCAAGGACTAAACCTGGTTTAGACCAGATTTAGTCCTTGGTTCATGGGGTTAAAAGGCTCCATCGAACATTATGACCTCGACATCTCAAATGTCATGAGCACAACTTACTGCTAAACACTGAATATGAGCAGATGTTTGGTGCTACTCGGTTCTTACAGGAACAAGGCACCGCAGTTTCAGACCGTTTGATTTAAAGTGCAGACGACAGGCGTTTGGATACTTTTGCAGCATTTTATCATGAAAATTTGAGAAAAGAAAGACGCATCAGCAGCAGAAAAAGGAGAGCTGCTGTGACAGGTTTTGTGTCCAAATGCCTGGAATATAATTGTTAAATTGTTTTGGTGAAAAGTTATTCAAATCTGTCATAGGCACTTTAAATGTATGGGTTTGTTCTCATTTTGAAAATTGTTTTAAAAAGTGTTGTTTCCCACATTCACTCATTAAAAAGCTTTGGAAAATGAGCAGCGTGTCATATGTTAAAAGAAATGTAAACAATATTGTAGCTTAAATACATCAAAAATAAATAAAAGTGACAAATGAACAAACGAATGTTAAAGCAGCGCTCGGTGCAAAGGGAAGACATAAATAAATAATCTCATGAGGTCTTCTGAGTTTGGAAAGTTTGGTCTCGTAAAAAAAAATACATTTTGTTCGCAATAAATTGTGAAATGACAGAAATGTGAAAAGTAAAGTTCTCCATATGATTATTTTTGCTAGAGATGCCCTTCCATCCCTCCGTTCTCGGTGTCGGAGGAGCTACTTCAGGAAGACCACAGTCTGATGAGAACTTTCAAAAAGTCAAATGTCAATGGAAGTTTCCACATTTATGTCATCGGCCAAACCGTGGCTCTGGGGCTGGTTGTCAGCGGTGGAGGCTCTGGGGCTGGTTGTCTGCGGTGGCGACCATGGGGCTGGTTGTCATCGGTGGCGGTTCTGAGACATGAAGAGCAGGACTTTGCGCATTCCACTGAGTCGGTCTTTCAGCGACGTCATGGCGAGGAACGGCAACTGAGCGCGGCCCTCCAGCGGCAAAACGGCGATCAGCCACCAGCACCAGGACGGACCATTGGGAGTCCACTGAGGAGACATTAGAGACTGTTACAAACTGTTCAGAGTCACTGAGGAGACATTAGAGACTGTTACAAACTGTCCAGACTCCACTGAGGAGACATTAGAGACTGTTACAAACTGTCCAGACTCCACTGAGGAGACATTAGAGACTGTTACAAACTGTCCAGACTCCACTGAGGAGACATTAGAGACTGTTACAAACTGTCCAGACTCCACTGAGGAGACATTAGAGACTGTTACAAACTGTCCAGACTCCACTGAGGAGACATTAGAGACTGTTACAAACTGTCCAGACTCCACTGAGGAGACATTAGAGACTGTTACAAACTGTCCAGACTCCACTGAGGAGACATTAGAGACTGTTACAAACTGTCCAGACTCCACTGAGGATTTTTTTTTTTTCATTTTGGAACAAAAAAGCCAAACTTCACTGCTCCACACTTTATAGTCGGCATTCACTGCTCACTACACTTGTCCTGGGAGTTGGCAACACGAATCTGAAAAAAATCATCTCTCTACTCTTAATCTTAAAAGGCTCCGTTTATATTGTAAATTACATTCAGTATTTTCAGGGCTCTTAGTTTTGGAATGCAATACTGTGACTATTGCAGTGAATCATTCTGACTGTAGGGGGCACTAACACGCCTTCTTGGATCCTGACAAAGTGCATGGATGTTTTTGAACAATGCAGAGGCTCTGTGCTCAGGTTTTTGTACACAAACATGTTCTACAAAGTATAGGCTATATTTCAGCAGGTTATGTGAAGATGGAGTTTGACTGTAGCTATGCACAGGGCCAAGCATTCACAGGGCCCTAAGCGGAATTATGCCATGCCCTTGCAACTTTAATTACATTTTGGATGAATATATATATATATAGATGTTTGTAAAAGAAAGTAGACTACATTGAAAAAAGAAATCTAGAAATTAGTAAAATTTTCATTAAGTTGTGCCCCTGATTTGAGCAACTAATTTCAAGAATTATGTCAGTTTTGTACTCGAAATTAGATGAAAACAATATAAATTTAGTTGAAATAAGAATATTGTTGATGTTTTTTCTTTATTTAAGTGTAAAAAAAACTTACCACACTGACAAACATTATTGAAATGAGTTACTTACTAATTTTACGAAAATTTTACTTGTTACTAGATTTCTTGTTGCAGTGCGCAAGTTATTTTGAGGAGACATTTCATCACTCAACACCTGCAGTACAAATGTTGCACTATTGAGGGCCCCCGATGGTCTCAGGGCCCTAAGCAGCTGCATAGTCAGCTTATTAGGCTGGGCCGGCCCTGGCTATGCAGGTTTTTGGTGTATCTATTAGGTCTGTACCTGAATGCTCTTGTCCTTCGGGGGCATGGGTCCAAAGTGGCCCTCGATCCGCTGCTTCTGCTCCGTCCTCAGGGAGTTGACCCAGACCAGGCCCAGCTCATACACCGAGTCGTGAAGCTTCTGCAGCTCCAGCTCCGCCGCACCTTCCACCTGGGGCCAGAGACAGCGTTAGTCCTGGTTCAGTCCTGGCTCAGTTTTGGCCCAGTTCCAGCATCAGTTGCGGTCCGTACCTTGCCATCCTCGAGGTATTCCAAGTCTGCGGTGTTGTACCCGTCTCTCTCCTGGTGCTGGATGACTCTGAACCTTCTCCTCCCGATGGTTTCCACGACCGAACGTCCGTCTGAGAAGAACTTCACGTCTCGGATCTCCAGCAGACACCCGTAATCCGCAAACCTGCAATATTTCACGCAAAAATACTATGAATAAGAATGTAACTCGTGTTCATTATGCGTTCGTATGGAAGATTTTTTGTGTCGTCACATTGTGAATTTTAAATGTCTTTGAATTTTACATTTTGAACACTGAAAAAACATCTTTGAATTTTTTTGTATCCAAACTTCAGCCAGTGAGTCAAAACCAACCTCTGGTTCAACAGGAAACTGTACAAGGACCAATCAAAATGTTCAGATTTGACTGAACTCTGTCCTCCTCATTTGTTAGTCCCGCCCACAGAAGACATCGACCAATAGGAAACATCTTGTGTCTGTCCTTTTCAGTCTCCAGGATCGATTGCTCAGGTCTTGATTCCACACTCTGCATTTCTGCTGTTGAATTAAAGAGCTTGAATTTTTCTATTTGAATTTTTTTCTACTGTGAATTTTACACTTTGAATTTAGTCTGTTGTATTTGGTGGATTGAAAAATAATAAAACAAATATTTAAAAGGTGAAATTTTCATTTTGATTGTAAAACACTGGACTGAAAATTTAGTGACTGAAGTTTGGAGCCAAAAAAATTCAAAGATGGTTTTTCAGTTTTTAAAAACTTAAAAGCGTGAAATTCAAAGACATTTCAAATTCACAAAGTGACGACACAAAAAATCTTCCATAGCTCGCTAGATCACAGCAGGTAAGCAGAAAAAAAACTATTATGTGTTGATGTGGGGACCAGCCCATGCCTTTCTACCATGTATTTATAAGTACAGATGTGGGCTTTTCTTTGGTCATGTATGAAGTGCAGACACTGACCCGTTGCGCTGGTTTTCCAGGCACATGCCGAAGCGGTTGGTGCCCGTCTCTCGGCAGCGGCGGATCATCAGTCGGTAACACGGCTCGAAGATGTGCAGCGGACAGGGCACGGTGGGAAAGGCCATGGTGCAGACGAAGATGGGAACGCTCTTGTTCAGGCTGTGGACAGGAACACACTGTTCAGGTTCAACGCACTATTCCTCAATTCTTCTAGTCGTGGAATGAAATGTGCTAAGTCCCCCTTCAGGATATAGTCAACTAAGTAGTACTGAAGAAGTCTAATAAACACGTATTTGGGTGAATTTCATGGACTAGCAGGCTGGTTTTGTTAGTATTTCAGTGGCGGGCAGTTCTGAAACATGTTTATCAAGAACTGAGATGTTAGAAATGAGGGGACAAAGATAGGAATGAGTTTGGACCCAAGTGTGAGGATGGTCCTTCTCTTTGGTCCTCAGAACTTTTTACAATGGGTTCCTATGGGGTCTTCACACATGTCAAAACCAGCTTAAAGCCTGGCTCCGAATGTCTTTTTTCCATGAGGGAGGAGCATATTGTATACAGTTGTTATCATTATAAGTTTGCTTTGATTGACAGGCTACGGGGATTCCTTTGAGTGGCCATTGCCCAGCTCCTATTTACAGTATGTATTTATGGTTTGGACACGACTATTTCATCTTCACAGCAGCGGCGGAAGAAGCATTCTCTTAGGTGCAGCTAGTTTAGCTATTTTCATGCTTTGTTGTCCTCCTTCCAATGGGACAAACATTGTAAACAAAGTTGCCATCTGTATCTATGCCACTGACTTCAAAATATAAATAAAAGTAATGCTTTTTTCCAACTAACTCGCCACTTCACTAAAGTAAAACTAAGATTAAGACTTTCCACAGATATTATCTATCAAAATAAGTCATGATTACAGAAGGATTTTTACTTAAAAGACATTTACTTAAGTACAAAAGAATCAAAAGAATCATGCTTTTGATATCCAACCACTACATCTACTTTTACTTGTACTTCAGTTGAATGCTAATTAAGAAGTGTTTGTTATAAAATGTAGTCTTACTTGGAGAGTTCGTCCATCTCCTCGCGGTGGATCGTCTGCCGGTCTGTGAGCTCCGACGGCAGGTGTCGGTGGATCAGCGTCTCCAGGAGCAGCGTCCGACTGAACTGCCTCCTCACCAGGTACTGCACAAGTACACGGGGTCAGTACTAATACACGTCAAAGCATCCAGTACACAGAGGGGTCATTCACCAAGCTCACGTGCAGAGTTTAGGAGCACCTGTCCCACCTTTTGGCCGCACTATTTAGACCTTTGTCCCCCGTCCCACTTGTTTAGATAATGTTCTTCTTTTTCATGTTATATTTACATATAGTCAATGACAAATCATCCACCAGTGTTTCAGAATGTAAATGAATTGTGCCAAAATGAAGGCCTTAAAACTCACTGTCACTGAAAATCATTACAGTTGTTTCCAGGCAGTATTAAATCAACATTTCTTGATCTTTTATGTCACAATCCATAAAGAAAAATACTAAAATAATGGTGCAAAACATAGATGTCCGTGCAGGTGACCTGATTGAGCACCTGTCTTGGTAAATGACCAGGAGAAAGTACACAGAGAGGGTCAGTACCTCAGACAGCTCCTCTTTACACAGCGGGCATTTGGGATTGTGGTCCAAACATCTCTCCAGACACTGAAGGCAGAAGGTGTGACCGCAGGGCGTGGTCACAGGCTCGAAGAACAACCTGAGAGAGACAGAGAGAGAGAGGAGGAGAGGGAGAGACGTTAATTAAGGTGAGACACAGCAGGTGAATGGGGAAAACATTTGTTTATTTGGTTGGGATAGTGCATATCAATGAACACGCGAGAACCACGCATGTAAACACGCCACTCCGGATTGTTTGGCTAATTTCCATCTGTTGTCCCACACTCGCACACACAAACTCAGTCATCCTGATCTATTGTAAATAATTAATATTTTTGGATGAAAACTAAATAATAGATCAGGTTTAAATGTGTAGTTTTATTTTGTTGATGTATTAGTTACGAAGATCTGTTTTGGACATTTTGTTTGGTTTTTAATAAACTAGTTATTAGTAAATAAATCTGGAAAAAAAAAAAAAAAAAATCTCCTATTTTTAAGGTTCTAACCTCCATAAATCAGGCAGGAATTAATTAAATAGTGAAAAATCCCTCTGAAAAAAGTATAAGAATGGAAAGTTTGGAGTGTAGGAACTTTTAAAGTGAAATAAAAAGGTCATTTAAGTACAAGCACAAACCTCATGCAAAGGGAGCACTCCACATCGGCCGGATCCAAGGTCGGCGCCTCCTCGGAGCTCGGAGCTTCTGCAACACAGACAACATTAGAACATGGCTCTTACGCAGAGTGCAAGTTTCATATTTATACATTAACATGGTAGCTACGATGTTTAGGGACCAAACTACAACAGATCTCCCCTGTGAGATCAATAAAGTATCTATCTCAAAATTGCCCACCCCATGAAAAATCAACCTGCCGTGTCGCGCCTTAAGGCCCATACTTGCTCTAACGTGATTGTAAGGTGATAAATCCTCACCTGTCCTGGCTCTCTTCAGCTCCTCCTCTTCATCGTCGCCCGACTCTGATCGTTTTCGTTTGAGGAGAAGGTTCCGCTCCACGTTGAGGTCAGACTGATGCAGATCAGGAAGGACACAGGAAGTTAGCAAAACTATGTCCCACCAGGAAGTCCACAGAGATAGAACATCAAAATGTTTTACTCATGATTTTACTCATTAACATCCTGTCAAATACTGTAAAAGCAGGACTAAACAAGGTCTAAACCAGGACTAAACCAAGTCTAAGTGCTCTTGTACCTGTTGTGTTGTCGTCGTCGTGTTGATGGAGTTTTTGAGGTGAGTTCTCGTGGACAGGATCCCGCTGTAGTCCAGGACTTGATCCGGGACCTGGTCTGAGACTGGGGCCAGGATCTCACTGAGGAGCTAAGAAGAGACCAGAGTTAGGACTAGGGATGTTCCCACCAGCGCAGTTACAACAGCTCAGTAGTTAGGTCAAAATGTAGCTTTCTCTGTAATTTCTGGGCCAATCCACATGTCACAAAGTTCAATGTCATCTCTGTCAGCACAAATGAACTAAGGTCTGGCCCAGATCTGGCCCTGGTCACAGCTGTAGTACCTTCTGTGCCTCGGTCCGGGCGGGTCGACATTCTGGGTCCAGGCTCAGTCCTGTGAGGTAGCCCTTAAGTGCCTCTTCAGTCCGGCCCAAAGACGCCAGCAGCTGGGCCTTCCGCGTGTGGCCCTGCACATACAACATACAACATGTATAACGACATCTCCACAGTCCGGCTCAAACTTTACTGCGCTACAGTTAAACATCATTATCAGCTGATGCAATCTCTGGATCACAGAAGCCACAATATAAACTAAATCACTAAAGTCTTCTCTGACTGAGATCAACACATAACTCATTCACACAAGCCTCGCTGGACCAAGGCACAAAGCTTTGTTTCCTCTTTTCAGTCCTGAGGTTTCAAAGGAAAAGGCTCGAACTCAGTATCTCACGATTACTGATTGAGCTAAACGGGCTGCAAGCTGGCATCAGGAGCAAAACAGCCAGCCAAAGGTAATGTCTTTCTAATTCCCAAAGGCTATATTTTTAATGCCGCAAACACAAGAAACACATACAAATGTGTGTGCATGGTTTACCTGGGCCCAGCGCGGTTGCAGTCGGCAGGCCGTTTGTGCGTCGCTCAGAGCCTGGTCCAAGTGTCTCAGAGCGGAGTGGATCTGTGAGCGCTCACTGAAGAGCAGGTGGTCTCCCGGAGCTGCAACACAGGCAGGAGAGGGTTAAACCTTCAAAAGAGCACCACAAACAGGCAGCAGCTTTCATACAGTACACCCGGGGTTCAGACACGTGATGAGCGGCTGCCATGTTGGATGAGACCTGTCAATCACACATAATGATTGATAGCTGTCATCCATCATGGCGCTGCCCGGTCGCTCGGAAAAGCCAGAACACCCCAAAAAAGACTCATCCGTTGCTAACAGCCAACTTCAACTGCTGGTTTTTCACTTGTACGGGATAATGTGCTTCATTTTATAACGTAAGTAAATGCTGAAAAAATAATGATTTTCGTAACAGACTTCCTTCCCCTTCGCTCGGCCACACCCCCTAGTATGACACGTCGCGATCTGCAGACTTTTTTTTGTCTTGGTTTTTGGTTCATATCTTTTTCATTAATTTTGACTTGCCGATTATACAAAAATATGCCAGTGGAATAACTATTTTTCCAGTTAATATGAGAAAAATTGTAAATTAAAGTTAATTACGTTTATTATTATTATTCACAGATATACTCAATATAACAAACAGCTTGTGTAAAAATGCTCACGTTCTGAATGATCAAAGAGGTTATGAAAAAGCAGGTCCTTATAAAACCACAGAGTGAGTGTTTCATAACTAAAGACTTATGCAAAACGCCTCCCTTTCCTCACGCACGCAGCCACCAGAGTGAGCTGAAGTGGGACTCAGCCAGGTCTAAGCAAGGACTAAACCGGGGCTAAACAAGGACTATACCAGGGCTAAACCAGGTCTAAGCACGGACTAAACCGGGTCTAAACAAGGACTAAACCAGGGCTAAACAAGGACCAAACCGAGGACTAAACCAAGTCTAAACTAGGGCCAAACCAGGACGAAACAAGGACTAAACTAGGGCTAACCAGGGCTAAACAGGAATTAAACTAGGGCTAGACCAAGTCTAAACTAGGGCCAAACCAGGTCTAAACGAGGACTAAACCAGGTCTAAACTAGGGCTAAAGCATATAAAAAACCAAGGCACTCTCCCAAAGATTCATTAAAATGCCTTTAGTCTTTATGGCATGTCTATTTTAGACTTAGACCCTAATGCGTTTCAGCCCACAGGCCTTCCTCAGGGGGACAAAACCTAGGGCTAAAGCAGGGCTAAACTAGGTCTAAATATGGACTAAACTAAGTCTAAACATGGAATAAACCAGGGCTGAAACCGGGTCAAAACCAGGACTACAGCCATATTAAATATGCAATTATATAAATAATTCTGTAATATACAGTATTTAATGCGAGGTTACGCACATGAGCTGCTCTCTCTCTCTCTCTCTCTCTCTCTCTCTCTCTCTCTCTCTCTCTCTCTCTCTCTCTCTCTCTCTCTCTCTCTCTCTCTCTCTCTCTCTCTCTCTCTCTCTCTCTCTCTCTATCTCTATCTCTCTCTCTCTCTCTCTCTGACCTTGACCCACATTTGCCTGAATCATTGTCTGACATTACAGAGATGGGAGAGGACGAGAGAGAGAGAGCAAGAGAGAGAGAGAGAATGAATGAGAGAGGGGGGTAGAGAGAGGGGAGAAGAAAGAGGGAAGAGAGAGAGCGGGAGGAGAGAGAACGTGAGAGAGAGGGAGGAGAGAGAGGAGGAAAGAGAGAGAGAGAATGAGAGAGAATGTGAGAGGGAGGAGAGAAAACGTGACAGAGGGAGGAGAGAGAGAACAAGAGAGAGAATGAGAGAGGGAGGAGAGAGAGACCGTGAGAGAGACAGAGAGGGGGAAAGAGAGAGAGGGAGGGGGGTGATTACGAAAGGCCTGCTCCACTGGCCCAGCTACATAAGCCTGTTATCCAACACTCAGACAGTCACTAACCCAGTATTTAGCTCTGTACAGGCATGTAACAACTGCTTTACCTTATATATGTCACATATGTAGGTTAAACATATCATGTATTACATATACATGTATAAAACAACTGCTTTACCTCATATATGTCACATATGTAGGTTAAACATATCATGTATTACATATATATGTATATAACAACTGTTTTACCTCATATATGTCACATATGTAGGTTAAACATATCATGTATTACATATATATGTATATAACAACTGCTTTACCTCATATATGTCACATATGTAGGCTAAACATATCATGTATTACATATATATGTATATAACAACTGCTTTACCTCATATATGTCACATATGTAGGCTAAACATATCATTTATTACATATATATGTATGTAACAACTAGTGTTTTATCTGCACTTTTGTGGAATTTTTTTGCATAATTTTGAAGGTTTGCAAACATATCTCTTGATTAACTTTACTTTATTGATAAAGTCCTCCTAAATATACATTCTTCTTAGTTTAAAAATGAATTGAATGATATCAATTTTTAACTTTTGCTGTGTATTACTGACCAAAATATGCGAAACAAAATGTATTGCAAGTTTTCCATCATTTCAATTAAAAAATACATAATATATAAGTAAACTGTGCAAAGAGATGATTTTTGTATTGTAAGTGCATAAAGACTTATTCCATTGGCAGATTACCTAACTTGGCAAGTGACATTACTCAAATGAAGGTCAAATATTCTTCTTTGGAGTTATTTTAACTTCTTGAGTTGATAAATACACTTTTCTGGAAGGGTAAAAATCAGTCCTATCACAACTTTGGTTAATTACAATGAAAAGGTAAAGCCTGACAGTGATCAGGACTTATCTGATATAATATGACTTTTCTGTCTGGCGTCACACTGAGCCAGTGAACGGCTCTTTGAAATGAACAGATCCCAAAGACTCGGCTCCCTGTAAAGAGCCATGAATGCCCTCACTAACAGTGTAGCCTCCCTCCGATGCGTGTGGCCCGGTCGTACTCTCCGATGCGTGTGGCCCGGTCGTACTCACCGATGCGCGTGGCCTGGTCGTACTTGGCGAGCGCCTCCTCCGGCCTCCTCTCCGTGTGGAGCGCGTTCCCCTCCCTCCGCAGCCGCCGCACGCGCTCCAGCCGCGGGAACAGTTTGGCCAGCACCTCCGACAGCACCACGTTCACCCGATACGCCTCCGTCTCCTCCACCCGGTCCCGACACGCCCCGCACACCAGGGGGCGCCGCGCTCTCTCCAGGCACCGCTTACAGCAGCTGTGCCCACACGCCAGAGTCACGGGCTCCGACAGGAAGCCCAGGCAGAGCGAGCAGGACGTCACCGCGTCCCCCGAGACGGCCACCTCCGACGAGCCGGGCCCCTGGGAGAGGAGGTCACAGGGTCACGTGACATCGAAACTTTGTTCATGTGGATTGGCCCAGAACTTACAGAGAAATTAGCAATGAACATAGGCCATGTCTATCCACCTTATTCCGGAAGTTGCAATGGGGGCTGCCATCTTGTTTTCATGGTCAAATTGCAGGTCTGACTTGAGCTAATATTGGTTTTGATTTCAGTTATAGGTGAAACATGCAACATTTACAACAAACCACTATGTAAATATATATATATATATCAGCTTTGGTCCTTTAGAGTTTCTCACAGACAATTAGCCAATTAGAGTCACAACAAAAAGGCAGAGATAATATCGCAAAAAACTTATTTTAGGTGACTTTTTTCATGTCGTCCATCCTCTGAAACTAAACCTGAGCCACACAAACTTCATTTACTTTAAGCTTTTTAACAAGTTTTTTGTTGATTCCCTTTTTATTTTCTTCACTCTCTTGACAACAATGGAAATCTCAGCTCACAGGAAGTGCTAATAAAACAGGAAATGCTTTTACAACAAAAGTGGGCGGGGCAGAATAAGGTGAATACATTTCTATGCGTTTGGGCCTACTGTCCACATGTTCACGCATTCATGACGTCAAGAATGGAACGCTTCTGTCAACAGTTTTGCTAAAACGCTTGTGTGGACAGAGATATTTCTTTACATGGAAAATATAAGTTTATAAAAATATCTGTGTATGTGTGTGGACATGGTCTAAGACTAGAAATCTGCATTTTGACAGTTACCATAAGCCCTCTTTCAACAATAGTTTCAATAGTAGTTTAGACAAGCGCTCCGGTCCCTATCTGGAGTGGCCACCAGAGGGCGCAGTGGAGCTACGTTTCATGTCGTAAAGCAGAGGAAGAAATACTAATACTATTTTACAACATTTTTACTTTCAATTACACCTCTCTGCCACTGTGCTAAGTTTTAACAACTCATGCTGTAAGTGTTAGATCTGACTAAATGCCTTTCAAACAAGAAATGCATGTTTTTGTAATTTTCATCTCCAA
>OMNZ01088923.1:0-15385 GCA_900303255.1 Lesueurigobius sanzi
ATAGTTTAAACTGAGCTCTGTATGAAGCTTAGGCCTATCATCATCTATCTTAGGGCTATCATCATCTGACTTTAACAGCTTTAATACTAATTTATGAAGCCAGACTGAAGATTTACAGTTGCAGTATATAATAAATAGTAGTTTCTTGAAATTTAGCAGGCGTTTTGGGCAGTATTGTTCACGTGCTAACGATCGCCAATTTGCGTCTAATTAATATGCGCGAATTTGCGACTTATTTATATGCGTGAAAATGCCTCGTTTCTCACATCTCATTCACACAACAAAAGTGCCCATTAAGTACGGATACTGCCATAGTCACTAGAGCCACGTGAAGAGGCGATGTTTACGTGTTAGCTTTAGCTGAGAAGCTACGTAGCCAACAAAGTGAAAGTTATAAATGTAGCGTCAGGACAGACACATTTTGCACACTTACCACTCAGATGCATCGATAATCCAGCAGAAAAAATTTCATTTAATCCTGACTCCAAATAAAGTCCACAGAGGCAGGATAAGCCACTGCTTACAGCAGCACCCCCATCTCTGCACAGGTCTGTACTGTCCCAAGCTCCGCTCCACATTGAACTGATTAAGATCCTGCTTCTTCTTGTCTTGGGGACATTTTTGTGTGAATTTGTGTTGGAGACTCTTTATTTATAAGAGTTATAACTCATTTCAGCACATTTCAATAAACTGTTGCCCCAGTCAGATCAGTAGCCTATCTGGGCTGCTGCAGGCTCAAAGTTTCAGTGGCTCCACTCTCACTACACGTGTCCCAGAAAAAACAACAACAGAACGGCGCAGTCTGTCCCTCTCACAACGCCACTAACTTCTGAATCTGATTGGCTGATAACGCGGTGAAGCAGTTTCTCAGTGTGCTGTGTCACAATGCACTCCGACGTCAATATTTTTTCCTAACAATTTCTAGTTGATGGACATTTTCCCTGAACTATTCAAACTGACGGAAATCCGTCGTAGCGACGGAGAACTTTAATCCCTGTCTTCATCTGTACTCTGTAGTTGAAGTGTAGGACTTTTCGCGCTTTAAGTCTTGCACTTCAACTACAGAGTAAAGACAATGGAGTAAGACATTTTCTTTATTTCAAGAAAAAATATACATTTATATACTGTATATATTGTTTTCTCTAATAGAACTACTTGTTCTATCAGGAAATAATTTTACTGACCGACTCAAATCCAGGATAACCAGTCTCATTCCATGTAAATATAACTTATTTCATAGATAGTTTTGCAATACTGTAAGTTACTGTTAAGAACGGCTCTTTGCAATGAACGACTCCCAAAGATCCGGCTCCCACCCATCACTATTTAGTTCTCTGGTTAATAAGTTGAGTGACTGATTACCATCTCTTCTCTTTGTTATTGATATTGTTTAAAAGTGCTCCAAGCTAAAGCTGTGTTCCTATACCCTCATGTCTACCTTTGCAGTTTCACGCCGCACCTCCTGATTGTTATTCATATTGTCTGATCAGCACTCTCAGATGTGCACATATTTGCACCTTTCTTCACTGTGGGTGGAATTTTAAATGCCATCGCCTCGTGAAACTTTGTTGATGTTAAATTATTTATCCCTCATGGTGCAGACAGAAGCTACGATGCATGGTGCTGTGCCATCACCAAAATGTATGCTAAACCCCTCTCAGAAACCTACGTCCACACATTGATTCTGACACACAAATGCAAAGCAAACCTCTAAGCATGTTTACCGCAGGCCCGGCTCTACGAACAGTGGAGCAACATATGCGAGGTGGGAGGAATCTGACAACTGAAAATAGATGATCAGCCATGTGAGATATGCATGGTTTTCTTCTATATCGTATTATTGTAAGTGGTGTAATCGTTCATCCAAAAAGTTGCCGCTTCAAGTGTAATCGTAACATGTTTAAACAAGCTTGCAATATGAACAAAGTTCCATGGCAGATTAGAAAGTCTCCTTCATTGTGAAGAATGATGATTTTATAGTTAGGTTTACTTACAATAGCAGTTTTGGTTTGAGTATTTCTGTCATGTTTTTTAACAGTTTTTCACCAGAATATTGAAAACTCAAGAGAATAGTCATGTCAATGAGAATAGTCATGTCAAGCAGGAAGCATTGCCAAACCAGAGTTGGTGCGAATAGCGCCTTTTTTGTTTTACAAACTTCCAAATAGGGCAGGGCGATATGGCCATAAAATCTTATCACAATTTTCTATAGTTTAAATCACAATTTCGATGTTCTCACGATTCATGTGTATATTGTCTTTTTAAAGGCGACTAAAGCCATCTTCTTCGGTTTAGACATGGTGTTGTAGTGGTTTAGTCTTGGTTTGACCATTTTTAGTCCGAGTTTCAGTCCTTGCATAGTTTAGACACTCATTGCTTAGTCCTGGTTTAATCCTGATTCAGTCTGTGATATTGTCCAGGTTCAGACTTGAATTAGACCCAGTTTGCACTCTGTTTATCTCTGATTGAGCTTTTGGGTTTAGACCTTGTTTAGACCTAATTTAGTCCTGGTTTAGTCCAGGGTAATCCTTGTTTCGTTCTGTCCCTGGTTTAGACCTTGATTTCAGTCTCTGCTTTTGTCTGGTTTACTTCTTGGTTTAGTCCTGATATAATCCAGATTCAGTCTGTGATATTGTCCAATTTTAGTCCTGGATTAGACCTAGTTTTCTCCTTGTTTAGTTTTGGTTTAGTCCTGTAGAAGCAGTGAGTGGAGATCAGTATTTGAGCTCAGAGCTGCATTAAACCTAAAAACCACTGAATCACGATATGACGATGTTCCCAAAAAAAGCAGATCATATCGCCCAGCCCTACTTCTACTATATGTACAGTATATATCCATGCCAAAAGTAGTAAGTACCACAGCTGGTTCAGAGAATCCATCGAGATCAGGGAACGTGCACCAACATCAATAAACTGGGACGGTGGAGCGTACACCCTTTCTCACACCTGGGACACGGACCTGGAGAAGGTGTCAGTGAGTAGGGGGCACAAGCTTCCCCTGCTGACCGGCAAATCCATGTAAGCAGCCTCGAACACGTGACGCTTCTGATGAAGGCTACAGGAAGTTAGCCGAAACTAGTCAAGCAGGTAAACAAACCTCCTGTCTTACCGAAAGAACATTAAAAACAGTTCCAAATGCTATATACATTTGCCGTGTTTTGTTTTGTTCAGCTTTGTTGATACATATTTCTCTTGAACTCTTCATGATCTTGAATATATGACCTGCAAAAATGTAAATAAAAAAAAATAAAAAAGTACTGGGATAGGTCGTGCAGTAACAAAAATCTTGTGATAGTGAGTTGGCAATTCTGTTAATATCTTAATATCTTTCTTCAACGAAACATACCGTACTTTGATGAGGCATTTTGAGAAGCACAGCCCATCTTGTTTGTGATTCTCTGACGGAGCACTGTCTGCTTTTGGGTTTGCTGTGTGTGGAAACCATGTTCTGTGGAAATATGCGAGTTTCCCTTCAATGTTTTTCTTTTTTTTTGTTGTTGTCTGTGATTTGTTAGAACCAAGTATATGTGAATACCTTTGTCAGCAACTATCATCTCCCTTTTGTCTCACCCACCAAAGAGTGTCATTGTCCCGGTCCTGGTGTGCTCCGCTGTCAGCCCGATAAGCACAAACCCTTGATGTGTGGCCCACTGTATACGCGGTTGTAGCTACAGATGCTATCATGCTCCCCTGTCATCTCTATTTGTCAGCGTGGCATCCTGTTAAGTGAATATGATAACTTTTAGTCCCTCTCCCACCTCTTTCAGTGTCATTGCTGTTGATAACATGCCTTTTTCCTGACACCAACATTTGTCTTCCACTATCACAATATCACTATAGACGCACATTAATATTCTGTGCTATTTTTTTCCCGTGGCGAAAGCTAAAAGCAAACGTCAAAAGTTTGATTTAAAACCGCGTTTTAATTTGCGCCTTTGTTTCTCGGTCTTGCGTCAGCCCAAAAGCTGTCAAACACATTGCAGTTTCTTTGACAAACTAATTTAAGTGGGAGATTTGAGAAATAGACACTTAGGGGCTGTTTTGACTGAAAATAATGCTGCATTTGTATTAGCTGCTTAATTGGTGTGTTAAGTAGGGGATTTGAAAAGCTGTTGTATGCATGAAAACAGTACCCAAGCCAATCACTAACATTATTTTTGAGTGGTTTGGAAATTAATTATGACAGAGGTTAATATTGGAGCATTTATGGGCTCAATTAGGGAGATGGATAGTAGTTTTCTTTTGGTTTCAGGTGTTAGACACAGCTCCATCATCTCCATCCACATGAATTATTCCCTGCATTCCCTCATACAGTATAAACGGGTCGGCTCGATGTTCTCTGTATTCCCAGATGCCAGAGGTACCTGTAGAAAATGTAAATTGAGAATTAATGTTGTGAGGAGTGCCTGGTTCTTTTTTTTTTTTTTTTTCTCATGTGACATACTCCATTTAGCAAAAACAGTATGATATTATTTTTCTTAAAATCACAGATTTTTTTTAATAGTGCGCATATCCCTCCGGGTTATGGAAGCTGGCCATAATACAAAGTTATGTTTCTTTGGCTAAAACAAGACACGATGAGCATTAATATTTAACATTGTCGGTCCAGTTGCTCAAGGCAATTGACTTTCTGGAACATTTTAATCAATCAAGCTATGATTGTCCCATTGAGACATGTCATGATGACTGAACTCTGGAAAATGTATCTGCTTAATGAGGAAAATGAACCTTTCTATATTTATCTATAAACAAACTGATCCACTGCTCAAGGCGAAACATAAACCTCCAACTAAAAGATCAAAAAAGGTGAGTGCATCGCAGGGTCCAACTATATGGATTTAGGTGCTCTTTGAGGATCAGATACTAACTAAGAATTAGAGAGAGAGAGGATCTGGGGCACTCCAACTTATGCCTGGTTCACACGGCAAGATTTTTAGAGCCCACACATGGCGATAAAAAAATGTGGCTATGACACATTTGGTGGTACAGTGTGTGGTGCAGCCACACGGCAACATCAGTACATCACACGAACAGTTTTCACTCACAAACCTTTCTCATGTCAACAGGAAATCTCGCAAAACCTCTCGAGATCAAACCTGACTTCAGAGTGGATGTAGAAGATGCAGCAGCGATAGTTTGTAGTTTGTTTTAAACAGAAAAAAGTATATAAAAAGAAAAGGCGCTGGTCAAAGCATGGACTATACTTGCTGGTTGCTACATTATGATCTGGAGTTGCTTTCTCTCATAGAAATGTCGTTACATACAACACAGATTAATTACCATTGAAATAAACTTTCATTCATTTCAGAATCATAGTTTTAGATCTAATGTTTATGTTGTCATAGGATGTTTCTGTGTTCTGATTGGCTACACGCCACAGAAGGGGATATCGGGCCAAAACAATCCAACATGTTGAAATCCCCGATTTGCGTCGGAGCGGTCGCAACGCCCTTCCGATCAGACCAGAGCCGTCGTAACACACCACACACAGCAGGAATATCTGTTATGATTATCTTATAATAATCGGGGCGTCCTTGCGATAGTCGGAAGGGGAGAATCGGGGCTAAAATCGGGCTAAAAATCCTGCCGTGTGAACCAGGCATTACAGAAAAGTCCTTTATTTAGGCACAAAGGAGAAATGCATGATGAGTGTGTTGTTGTTTAGGGGTGGTTACCGTTACCATTGCTCACGTGACCCCCTCACCACGTGATATGTTGCTACTTGAGGCCACCTGTGCCTTTTTTGCTTTTACCTGTATGCACTGAAGAAGACCTCACGTCGAAATATGTCAGCATGTCCCTTTGTGCCTAAATAAAGGACTTGTACAGTAAGTCAGAGTGCCTCGGATCCTCTCTCTCGCCTCTCTAAACCTCCAACTGTTAAGTACTGTAAAGCATATTTTTCTAGATAATCAAGCCTGATTTTCATATTGTTGTAAATAAGTTACTGCCTGTGTATTTAAATATGCTGCTGCTATCATAAATATGGAGATGTAATTGGATTGTAACCCAGTCTGCTCCAGCTGTTCAAACACACTTCACATTGCATCACATTGAGAAGCGCACCACATTTCAGCCATTTGACTTTGGTTTGTTTGCAGGTTATTGGTAAAGCATTCTGTCCTTGTGCCCATTGTGGAGACTATGAAAACTCATAAACAAGCCTCCATTGGCCTGATGCACAACTGCGGTAATGACAGACAGACAGCCCTAGCCTTCAGCGCAATGTCGGCTTGCCATTTCACATCATTCAGCGACACAAACATCATATCGCTCCAAACCATACAGATGGGATACGCCAATTTACCCGGCAACATGGACGTCAGTGGTGTTCATGGAGATATCAAAGTTTGAGAGAAGCTGATGCCACCACACAGGAGAAAATTACATGTTGGAAAAGAGAAAAATACAGTCCCTAAAAAAGAAAACAAAATAAAGAACCTAAATAAAAATGAAAAAGACGAAATTAATTTAATTTGCGCTACAGAACTCAATTTATGTTATACTCAAGGTGACATTAAAGTTGGGGCATCATACTTTTAAAGATTTTTGGTGATAAAAAATATTATCTTTATTACTATCTTACTTTTTGGTTGGTTAGAAAGGCTGTAGCGATCTAAAGCTCCCTTGCCTCCCCGACTTCGAGGAAGTAGCTATTGTTGGACATGGTGGTTGTTAACAGAAGGTTCTGCAGTGTGTCTTTTTGTGGTAGTGGTAAATTTACCTCTTGCTGCTCTGTGACGGGATAAGGGCAGCAATTCCTGGTCATGTGGGGCTGCCAGATGTGAGCAATGTATGAGCAGGCTCCCTGGCATTTTGAATAGTTGCAGATCGGCTATCGGCCAAAATTTCGCTGATATGGCTGATATGCAAACTGGTAATGTTATACTTGTTTGAAAGCTTAAATTGTCCTGAACTCAGTCAATACATTCATTTCACAGCCTGAAAAAGCCCCAAATATCAAAATTTAGTTAGGGTGCCTATGATATTGTATATTATATATATATTGTATATATATATATATATATATATATATATATTGTAGTACACTTGAATGCAACAATGGCAAGACTGAGAAGAATGAACGACAAGACTAAAAAAGCCTAAAATAATGCTTAGAGCCATGAAAAACTTGAAGCAATGATTTAAAACCATTTCAAATAAATTAGCCTATAGGTGCCCACACACTAGAGATTTTTAATCTTTTGAGACTAAAGATCTGTGCACAGACCACACAGACTTAAGGACAGACATGAGGACACACATACACACACATGAGGCGTCCCACCACAGATCATGCCATGAGAGAAAGTTTTTATTGAGCCACGCCTCCTCAGACTAAAATCTGGCTAAAAATCCTCTAGTGTGTGTCCAGCTTATAACAAAGGGTTTTCAAAATGGATTATTTCTATGATTGAAACATATTTAACTACAGGCTGTTTGAGAGGTGTATATTATGTTTACAACAAATTTAGTCAGTAATCATATTTGCCTTTCTAATCCCCTTCATATCGGTATCGGATCCCAAATTTCCACATCGGTCGGGCCCTTCAAAGAGTACAAGTATGTTATCAATGAGGGAACCTCATTATAACATAAAAACAACAACAAAACACTGTGTTTATTGTTTATTTTGCATAATTCCCCCTTTTAGGCAATCAAAACAATAAAGTACTACAATTTTATTCTCTCTCTCTCTCTCTCTCTCTCTCTCTCTCTCTCTCTCTCTCTCTCTCTCTCTCTCTCTCTCTCAATCAATGGCCCTGATAGTATGGCATTGCATATTTTCCTAGGATAAAAAACAGCCGCTCTCTCGACTCATGACATCAAAGCTGAGTGAGCAGAGGGATCACAACATGGCAGAGACCGGTACAAAAAAGGGCTCGACTTCCAGAGGGCAGGTTTATCATGTCAGCATAGCCACATTGTAAATTCACTGTGCATTCTTCTGTTGGAGCTCCAGGCATCTGTCTATGACCTCCTTCTCCACCAGCGCACTGCCGCAGGTTAAGTGGGTTACATTCTAAAATAGTCTTAGCTCAGCAAGTTGGCTAATCTAGGATAACGGCAGAAAAAGTAAAGCTGGACTAGAAGGCCTGTTTTGGCAGTTTGTGGTGTGCAGTGCTGACACAATAGTTCGGAGAAATACAGAGACATCGTAAACACACAGCTTTAAATTAGGGTGACCAGACGTCCCTGTGAATTTATCTGAAACCATTCATTTGTCCCAGTTTTACACAACCTCTGTCCCAGTTGTCCCAGTTTTTCACCAGTGCCGTGTCCAAAGCAGCATATTTACTTGATACTTTATGACTTTTGACGAAGACAAAAAATGTGACAAAAACATGCAGATGGAAAAGTTACAAAAAGAACAAAAAAAAACACGGGAAAAATGCGAGAAAAAAGCAATAAAAATGTGAGAAAAATTACGAAAAAATGACAAAAAAGGAAGAAGAAATACAAAAGAATGACATTTTTTTTTAAATGACGACAAAAGATGACAAAATTCACACAAAAAAGTGAAAAAATTACAAAAAAACTGCAAAAAAATAACAAAAAATATAAGAAAAGAGAAAAATGACGAAATAAATTTGAGAAAAAAATGCAAGAAAAACGTGGCAAAAATCATGAAAAAACATGAAAAAAAGAGAAAAATTACAAAAAAAAATATATATAATTTTTGTCCCAGTTTTTAATGTGAAAAATCTGGTCACCCTACTTTAAATGGCAAACAATTCTGGGAATTCTTAGATGTTATTTTCAAAGCTTTGTCAATGGTAAGTGCTATTCCAACATTATATCAGGGAGATTCAAGATTTGTGTTGCCTATTTATTGATTTCAGACACATGACATGCTACATTTAAAACAGTAATAGGCATGGCATGCAATTAGCTGTTATGCATGTGATGTCAAAACAAAGCAACACCATGGCACTTAGCGTCCCATCATGGGAACAGTAGCAACATTTGAATTGTTATTAATTCATTTGCCACTCAATTTTCCAAGATGAAGGCATAGAAGTCATAGAAACACTCTTAGCTTTCTGAGCCTGTTGCAACAAATACGTACGCCGAGCTAACTTAAACTTCCTGGACTTAGCGTACGTATCCTAATCGAACATTCTCTCCCCCTTCAAACGAATAGTGAAGCCTGTCCCGATATAAAAGTATGGCATGGTATGGCATCTCCGTTTATGACTTTGATATCATTAACATATTGTACGAGGACGTTAGTGGCCATTGGATGTGTGTCTGACACTCAAAAAAGGAGGAGAAAACTGAACTGAAATGATTCAGCATTTAGCTCAGATGCTACTTTTACACGCTTTCTAATCTTAAGTAAAATTTCAAAAGGACTGTTTATGCAGTAAGGATTTCTAACTAGGCTTTGACATGACACAAATGTTGTCAATGGTGGACAGCAGCTGAAAACTTCCAGATAGTTCATAAATTGTGATGTTAGATGGCTATAGGCGGGAAAAAACATTGAACACGCTAACGATTTCTGAAAAGTATACTGGAGTAGCTGTCTTGCTAACTATCCATTTCCGTTAGCATTATGAGGGCATACAGTGTGTATCAAGTGTATTTTTGTGATGTCATATTGCAAAGTATTATGGGATTTGCAGCGGGTTTTTCCCATAATAAACTAATGGAGGATTTAAAAGATAAAATAGTGGAGTTATCATTTATATACATGCGTTTCCAGTGAGGTCATGTATTGCTGTGGCCGCCATCTTTTTGCCCGAAGTGCAATTTTGCCACACTACAATACAATACCATCACTACAGCAATCTGCAATACAGTATCATTACTCACTCAGGTAGTATGTTTGCAAGACAAAGATGCAGCTAGTGGCAGCAGCCAGGACGCACAGAGCAGGAGGCTACCACACAGACAAAATACTGTATCTATTTCTACTCCTGCAACTAAATTAACACATCAAAGAAGTAACAGACAACCTTTCTCTGTTATATTTACTGTTTGTAGTGTCAACAGAGCCTCAGTCAGAGTCCGTGTTTAGGGTGCTAAAGGCGTTAGCATGTACCACTAACGGCTAGCGCATTTATCTACACAATAAACACCATGAAAATATGACAGTAATACATCAGCTCTTACCTCTGTCACATGTTGTACCAAGGCTAGATGTTTAGACTGCGGTTCAGAGCGTCCTCATGGAGAGGTTTGTGCTTGTAGCTGAGCAACAGTAGCTAATGCGGCATGGTAGCACAGTGGTTAGCGCTCGTGCTCCACAGTAACAAGGTCTCGGGTTCGATCCCGGGCCAGTATGGGGCCTTTCTGTCTGGAGTTTGCATGTTCTCCCCGTGTCTGCGTAGGTTTCCTCCGGGTGCTCCAGTTTCCCCTACCACTAAAAACATGTACAATAGGCAAGGATGAATGAGCGTGTGTTTGTGTACGAGTGTGGGACAACGGTTGAAAATGAGTCCATGGCTACAATCCGGAGTAGTGGTGTGTTTACATGCATGTGCCTCATTTGTGTTCATAAACATGCACTGTCCCAACCAAATAAACAATAAAACAAGAATGTTTTTGTAGCTAATGTTCGCCGATGGTCACAAATGTTATCCATGGCAGGCTTTGCTGTCAGTAACTCTTCAGGCGGGATTAGTATAAAGTCCAAAGGTTTTAGTTTTCTTGAAGTATCAGCTCTGTCTGAGGTGTAATTTTCAAATATAGCATCTTGAGTTCAGTCAGTGCAGACCATAGATATAAAACAGGCATAGAGACACATAGGCTGATACACTGCTGCACTAGCCAGCGGGCAACAAAATGGTGGAGGTCACATGACTGAAACACATGTATAAAAGCATGTTTGGACACTACAGTGTGTTAGATGTATTTTACAGCAGTGACTCAGCAGCTAATGGAGCTGTTCCACGGCTCTTTTCTCCACTTTTTATAATGTTTCTGGCTAATGTTAGTCTATGGACATCATTTTCTAGCACCCACAAACATGGCGGATTTCCATGGTAACAATGAAATTTCCCAAACTCTATTGTGTCTTTTTGAGGACTTTCCACCTTTCAAAAGATAGAATATTTTGTGTTGAATAAGTTGTGTTCGCGTTCTAGAATCCTGTCGATAATCCGTTGAAACCCTTTTCCTGACAAATTGTACCATTCCAATTATACCAGAATATTTTATCTCAAACGGGACAGCTTTTTGTTTTGTTCTGTTTGTCGCAGTGGAATGTTTGGTGTCTATCCAACTGCAACCCGAGGCAGATCATTCTACATCTGTCGTCTGTCGAAATGTTTTTTGAAGACTACTTTATATTATTGTTTTGTTTTTTCTTGCTCGTACTCCCCACTGAATAAATTACCTAGACTAGTCTGAGCTCTAGTCTGAGCAGAATCCAGTCTACATTGTCTTACAGAAGGTTTTGGACCCACTGTTTCTAGATTTATATGAGATATTGCAACTTCAATCACAGTTTTTCTCAAAATGCTTTTTTTCCCCTCACTTTATCGTAACAATATCTTCACTTAAAAATTCTGCAGACTCCAAATGAATGGTCTTAAAGGTACACTGCGTAATATTTTGGATTTTACTGTTGCCAACAATACAAAACATGCTTCTAATGACGAGCTCGACACAGAACATGTTATTTGTTAGCAGTGGGTAATTTAAGAATTTGGATGATGACCAAACCTATTTAAATGTCTTTAGTCAACATCTTCATGGAGACAACCCCGCTCCCAGTGAAGTTACAAGTCAGGTCTTAAGACACAATATTATTTATTCATTTTTGAAGGCATCGTAGGCAAAGATTCTTCAATCTTCATTTGTACTCTGTAGTTGAAGTGTCGGACATTTTAATCTTAGTCCAAAGATTGTCCTTAGCGAATAAAGACTTAAACACGTGTATGGGTCTCTTAAGAGCAAACCAGACGGAGGAGTTAACCTCTAAGTCCCTCGTCTCTTGGTACTAAGGAGGAACTTAGAGGTTAACTTCTCCTTCTGGTTTGCTCTTAACTCTTAACCAGAGTTCTTTTTCTCCAAAAATGTATTTACATCATAGGTGTACATGGCTAATCTTGTGTCCAAACATTTGAGAGCTTAGGGATGACGGTGGAAGTGAAATAATAATAAATTATGTTGTTTGACAATAAAATGAGGTTGCAATGGTTTGTTCTAATTTCCGCCTGAAAAAAGACACACATTTTCCCAAAAAATGCCCTTTTCCTCCCTATGGTGTAGCACCATCAGCTGTCACTAATTTGCAACATATATTTTGCTCCGTAAAACACGTACATCAGTAACTGTATCTGTAAGAGCCATTATTGGGGGCTATAGGGCTTAAGAGGTTAAGACACCCACAAACATGTTTAAGTCTTTATATGCTGAGGACGATCTTTGGACTAAGATCGAAATGACCAACACTTCAACTACAGAGTACAGATGAAGACAGAAGAATCTTTGCCTACGATGGAAAACTCCCGTACGACTGAGAACCTACACAGATTGTTAAGGTACTTCTCAACTATAAAGAATATCTGGAATATATATTTATAGGGTGAAATGTTACGCAGTTGTTCACTAATTCTTAGCCTGACTTATTGAGATTTGAGCCACTTCTATATATCAACAAAACCCATAAGACCAAACGCTCTTTGGACAGCAACAACGCTCAAAACGCCAGATTTGGACGCTTGTGTATTTTGAAGAGAGAGAGAAGAGTATTTTGGTGACAATTGACGCCCGGGAAGCTCGTCAAAAGTCTGGAAAGCATGTGTTGGGAGGGGCTTCTCTGTTGCCAACTGTCTATCACTACAATAGCAGATACTGTATGTCCTGTCCCCGTCTTTTTTTTTTTCTCTTGCTCCTTTTCATTATTATTATTAGAGTACACTTTTCCCCCGCTGAGAGGTGGGAGGAAGGGGGGAGGGGGGTGCTCGCAGAATGGAGAGACAGCGCACCAGAGCTACAGCGAAACACTGTTTCCATCATCTCAGGGCTTTTAACCCACGGTGGGCTAAAATGGCAGTGTGATTGATGTGAGAGCATAGACAGGATGTAAACGCTGTAGATGTTATGGCACGAGGGGGGAACTGCTCCTCCGTTCTTTTCCGACATGCTTCTCCCTGGATTCATCCCTGTACGTGAAATCAATCCATGATTGGTTGCTGTTCCGTTTCTAGCTCCAAAAGTTCAGCTTTTCCAACTTTGGCGTCTCTCAGACTCTTGAAACACGCCGCTCCGGACGCCCATGACGCCCGATCTCGTGACGCGGGTCTACCATATATTTTTTCATGTAAAACTGATACCTTTGCCATCCAAAAAAGCGTTTGAACACCCCAATATACATTTAAACCTGTCTCAATCCATTATTCAGATTTCAATGTCGAAAACATAGGAAATTTGGCCATTTTTTTTTATTTATTTGAAAACGTTAAATAAAATAAAACTTCCAATGCATTGTCTCTTATATTTATGTCAGTAACCTTTTCATAAACATGCAACTGGCAACAGAGTTCACTTGAGGTAACATGTTTTTTAGGGGGAATGAGTAGTTGCAACAGTGTTTTCGACTGAGCGCAGGGATTGGGAAAACATATTTCACTCCCTGACCTCTTTTACCTTTGCGACTTCATGGAGTCGCTCCCACTGGACAGTAAAGTTCAATGGGCCCTGAAGACTGCAGTGGGCGGATGATTAGAATGACTTGCTTGCTATAGAGTGATAGAACACAGAGCTTATCAGTAGCAATTGTGGGATATAGAACTGTTGGCACTTAATTTAAGTTGGTAGTGGGGGGAAAGGCTTTAAAATAAGTGTATTGGTTTACTAATATAGAGAAGTTTAGTTTAGTTTATTGATTTGAAGGATGTTTTAAGGTGTTTATTAATGATTTCACTATTCTCATGTATTAATCGTTGTGGTTTCTATTTTGTTTTGTTTGTTGCTGGGATTTTACAACTTGCCCAGGGATTATGGTAGAAAACTAGCTGCAGTTGTGGCCAAAAGTTTGTTTGTTTCAAAACTAGCCAAATGTCCCCAATCAAAAGTTTACATAGTTCTGTATTTCAGTTGAAATAATTATTTTTTTTGCTCCTGAACAATTTTCCTGGCAGTTGTTGAAGGTCATGTAAATGTTAGATTAGGGACATCTGAGTAGTTTCTGTTTCATTATGATTTCAAAAGAGTAAACTCAGTTCTTTGGCAGTAAATGGCTTTGCACAACCACTAACTATGTAGGCCAAGATTCTTCAGTCTTCATCTGTACTCTGTAGTTGAAGTGTGTGACGTTTTGGTCTTACTCCAAAGATCTTCCTCAGCAAATAAAGACTTAAACATGCTTGTGGGTCTCTTAAGAGCAAACCAGAAGGAGGAGTTAACCTTTAAGTCCCTCCTCTCTTGGTACTAAAGGTTGGAAAACCTCTATTCATACTTAATAAGGCTTGTTACCTCTCTATTGTTTCACCCTGGGCTAAGTTCTAAGGTTGTTGACATGTCCCTATGACCCTGCTCCGCCCAGTAGTACAGTCTCATTAACATGGCATTGAGATGGTTTCGGTCTAAGGTTGTTGTTGTAAACTGGTTTCTGTCTCAGTATGTTTCCAACCTTTAGTACCAAAAGAGTAGGGACTTGGGAGGAAGAGGAGGGACTGGTTTGCTCTTAGGAGACCTACGAGCGTGCTTAAGTCTTTATTCGCTGAGGAAAATCTTTGGAGTAAGATCGAAACGTGTTGCTCTGTTCTACCAAATGACGGCATTAGTCGGTGCCCCTCTATGTTTTTCAGCCATTGATTTTAGCTGATTGACTGATTGTTTATTCCAAGTTACACTGCATCATATACAGTTCACATTGAAGGCGTCAAAGAATGAAAAATAGAGTCAAAATAAGAAATACTACTGAACTTATTTGCTCGAGTCCATGCACCATCAGCTGGAAACAACACCCAGCTGAATTCTGTCCAGTTTTCCCTATTCATGTAATCAAAAGGTATATAAAGCCATCTCAGTATTAAAGAAAACTCTACTTATATTAAGCGCATTGCACATAGAAAATTGGTGTTCCGGAATTATTCTAATATATTTTTTTAGATTATCCATTGATTTAATCTTGCGGTACTTTCTTGTCTGCGTAGTAAAAGTTGTTGTGTAAAAGCCATTGTAATTCAGCGGGCACTCAGCAGAAGAGGAGCCGGTCCCTGGGGGGAAGCAGCGATCTCTGAAAACACCAATACAAAAGTGTGAATGTAAATCTGAAATTATCTGCATGGCCGAGCATACAGACAAATGAGAAATTAGTTTAGGCAGACGCAGCGAGCAGGAGCCGTTGAAGACTTTGTTATGAAGATACTTTTTTTTTTTTTTTTTTGATGAACTGATTTTAATTAATATTATAATTTTTTTTTTT
>OMNZ01088926.1:5463-19501 GCA_900303255.1 Lesueurigobius sanzi
TTTGGTCAGTACAATTTTACACAGATTATTAGTGCAGACCTGCGCTATTCATCTGTAATAAAGGGTACTCCAAACTAGATCTGAAACAACTTATCGATAACTAACTTAAAGAGGGCCTAAACGGGGGTGCCAGAGCCTTACTCCACCCACACCAAACATTTTAGATCTGCCGTGAAAGAGGGATGTTCGCTAATCCAACTTCAACTGGCTACAGGGGAGGAGCCACAGTGATACCACAGCGTTAGAGAGGATGAGGGGGAGGAGCCACAGTGATACCACAGCGTTAGAGAGGATGATGAGGGGGAGGAGCCACAGTGATACCACAGCGTTAGAGAGGATGATGAGGTGTGGCAGAGCTGATGACGTAAACTTCTACCTACAGCACAACTTCCACTTTATCAGCTAACCGCACAATTCAAATGGAATAGATACACATTACGAGTCCAACCTCTAGAGGGCGTTAGCCACTCGGTTTTAGGCATAAAAGGACACTTTTGAGCAGGTTTGCACTAAAATGTCAAAATATTAACTGGAATATGTAGATAATACTATTACACAATTTATCAGCAAAAAAAAGTTGGTTTGGTGTTTAGTTCTTTAAGCTTTCGATTAATCGTTTCAGGGATATACACAGACGTAAAACAGAGCAGAATTACATTAAATGTAGTATTTTTGATGACAAAACTATTTTGTTATGAAAAACATTTGACCTCTCTTTGTCGCAGATATTAGATAAATGTAAATACCGTTATCTATTCAGAGCAGAATCAGCTCTGATTGACTTCTATTAATTCTATGGCAAAACCCGATCTCTCTCTCACCATCCCAGGATGAATTCTAGAGGTTCTGAGCTTTCAATTGAGGAATAGTATGTTTACATAATGTGAAACTTGTACAAAGAGCATGTTACAGACATTACCTTTAAGTTTACCCTACCAAAGGTCCTCAAATTGCATCACTTTGTCAAGAAAAAGTAGATAAAAAGTCAAACGATTATTATTCTTATTATTCTTGATAGAACATGATTTAAATATTCATTGTTGCACTTTCTTGGTTTGTAGCCAAAAGCATCTTCTATTAGAAGAGGTAAAGTTTATGACTCATACAGTACATGCTCTACTTTCCAAATGTGGACGGCTATATTAACCACATAGTAATTATACATATTAAATCTTATAGGAGACTTTGAGACACACGGTAATGGCCAGGGATGGCTATGAAGTGGAGCCTTAGGCAAAATCTATTCAAAACGTTTTAAATAACAGCAGCAATAACAGACCAGTTATGGCACCGAAGACATTACTTGAAACTTTATTTGTTCAAACTTCCCAAGAATACCATTAAATAAAAGATTATTTTTTTTGTCTGAATGCATTTTTCATCAACGGAAGCAATAAAACGAGTTGTATATTAATATCTGTGTCGGAGCTGCCCGTGGGCCGGCCTGGAGGCGAAAATGCAAATCCTTTTAATGAGCACTTTGTCGATGTTCGCTTTTCTAAAACAATATTCCAGACACAATAAAAGCCATTTCTGTTTTAAATAACGCAAAAATAAAACATTTCCGTGTATAATTAAAAGCGGGCCCGCAGCCTGTGGGCGTCTGACAGAGACTCAAACTGCGAGAAGAGATGGAAAGCAGATCCGGGGTAATCGACAGTGAAAGTGCACCTTACGCAGACGCCGCTGTGGAATGCATTCTGGGGAACGCACTGTCTGGCCTTCTGCCTGTCATCTTAAAGAGCACAAAGACAGAGCACTTGTGGCCTGTAGATTTATGGGCTGTTAATGTCTCGGCCCTTCTCTTGGTTTGTTTTGACGGAGCTCCAAGCGAATTCAGGGCTAAGACCCCTCCAAAACGGTCAAAACATGTGGAGAACGTTTTTAAATATCCACTAGACGACAAACCTGGCCTGTCAGATGGTCTGTGATACAGTACATGGTCCAGAGCCTTGCTGTGAGACAACTTAGTAGTTAAGCCATATGTAAAATTGTTATAGCACTGGGTCCGCAAGTTGGCACTGTGTGGAAATTATTCATTCACTCCTTACTTAATGGTGGTAAGTTACTATAGCCAAAGCTGCCCTGGGGTATACTGACGGCTGCCAATCTGCTCCTCTGACCACCACCACTCACAGGACATTCAGGAGGTGTCTTTGTAACCCAGGTTAAAATACACAATCCATTCTCTCCTCTCATCCTGCGTTATTGTGCCATAATCTCATGTTCACGTGTGACATTGTGTGTCGTCGTTGTGGCCTATCATGTTCAATATTAGCCGTCAGTCCAATATGGCTGCCAGGTGCAGTGGCAATAGCATAAGGGGATTTCGAAGCCGGTATGTTTTGAGTTTGCAATTGCTTTTTTATTAGAGAATGGTTTGGGCCTGTGATATTGAGCAGGGTTGGTGAGCAGGCCCGTCGACAGGGGGGGTCAAAGGGGTATGTTGTCCCCGGGCCTCAGGACCAGGGGGGCCCAGCAAGGAGCCCATATTATATTTTCCCTTGTTCTGCATGATTGTTTTTTTTTTAAATCTTTTAAAAAAAAATTTAAAATCATCTCAATAACTCGGGATGGTTTATTTTTGTCCATCTTAAAGTTTTCCTTGAATGCAAACTCCCCCACTAAACACAAATGAAGGAGTGTTCTTTAACCAGGACCAAAGGAAGAGAATGATGAGAGAACAGTGGTGCAAAATTGTGGGAAAGGGCCCCAAAATACAGCCTATAAAATGATTTATTTTTAAAAATCCTGTACCAAACAGGTGCCGCCGTAAGGGTTGAGTGGTGGGGGGGCCCATGAGAAACCTTCTTGCCCCGGGCCCCACCAAGTCTGTCAACTGCCCTGTTGGTGAGTGATATTTAATTGTAGCATTTAGCATCTAGCCACTCGATTTTCAATATGCGATTAGCATCGGGTTTTAAACCCTCGTTCTCTCCAAAGTTTGTTACATGAATTTAATTGTCAGTTATGTCGAGTGTTTTTAAATGCGATTTCTATTGTTTTTCAGCCTAAATAATCCTGATCGGTGCACCTCTAATCTGAGCCCATGTCGACCCATTATGTTAGCAGCATCCATATGCATCACATTTATTGAATGCAACTTTCTTTTGTGCAGAAAAAAAATAAAGTTGTAAAACAGCGACATGGCTTCACATCAAGAATGACCAGGGTTTGAGTCCCAGACTGCTCGGGCCCTTTCTGTGATTGGATGTTCTGAAAAAGAGAATCCTGAATCTCAGTGAGACTTCATGATTGAATAAGTCATAAACAATGTGATGGGTTGATATGACAAAATCACAACCTGAAGCAGCAAAAGCAGAATAGACTTTTCATGTTTTTTGTACAGTACCTCTTGTGTGTCTTCCCTCCTGTCGAGTTGACTGCTGGGAGTTTGCGATGGTCCGACTCACAGAGGTCACCCGGACCCTGGAGGCACACGGGGTCAAGTTTAGAGATAGTTTTCAGCAGATGGTGTTTAGAGTTTAGCCTGTCACTCAGAGAGAGAGCAGAGGAGAGAGAAGTGGCTTTAAAGTATTAATTGACCAGTGTGTGTGTCTCCATATTGACCTGAAGTCCTCCCTAAAACCTTCCCAAAATGAGACACTTAAGGTCAAAACGTCAGCAAAACAGTCTTTAAACACCACTTATTCACCGCTGGCTGAAATATTGATGATAATCTGAGTGGGTCAAATCCGTTCACATCGGATTGGAAATCAATCCTTTTAGGCTCTTTCCAAACATCTCAGAGGTACTCATTAATTTAGTAAGGTACACATTTTGTTTAACAGTGTTTAGTCCACACGCTGAAGTCACACTAGTGTTTTCTTTTGCCCTTGCAACAGCAAAATCAAAATGCTTTTTAGATAATATATTAACAAAAAACTATTTAATTGTGGCCCGCAACTTGTTATTCTTGTTTGTTTGTTGAACATGTAGTGATGGCAAACATAAGGAACGATTTGCAAACCTGTCTGTGTTCCTAGACATTAAGTAAACATACTCAAATTTCAATTTGAATATCAAGCTTTTTTACGTCATGTAAATGTTGTTTGTGTTTACATTTTTCGTTTTAAGTCCAGCCAGATTCAATTGTCCAATCAGAAAGACCACAGAGCCCCACGATTTTGGTTGCCAGACTCTATTTCTAAAAGATGTTGACAATGAACCTCCATATACAGTTATGGCCAAAAGTTTTCATTCCCTGGAAGAATGTCTGGGTATATATGGAAACTTCATAGAATATGAATGATTTGAACACAAAAAACTGTATTTCACTCATGGTTAGTGGTTGCATGAAGCCATTTATTGTCAAAAAACCTGTTTGTTTACGCTTTTCAACTAGAAACTACCCAAATGTCCCTGATCAAAAGTTTACATATTGTGCATCCTGAAACAAACATAATTTTGAGTCCTGTATTTCAGCTGAAGTGAGTTTTTCTTTGCTCCTGAACAGTTTTCCTGGCAGTTGTTGAAGTTCATGTAAATGTTAGATCAGGGACATTTGAATTGTTTCTGTTTCATTATGATTTCATAAAAGTAAAGTCAGTTCTTTGGCAACAAATGGCTTTGCAAACCCACTAACCATGAGTGGAAAAAACTGATTTTTGTGACATCATTCATATTCTATGAAAAGATTAAAAGGGTATGTAAACTTTTAGCCGCAACTGTACAGGTTACATAAACTTTATCTGACTAATATTTATGCACACATATTAAACTGTCACTTGAATTTGGTCAGTCTTTATTACAGAAATCTATTATTATCTATTATCAAGCACATTTTGCTGGCGAGGGGAAATCGGCAGAGGGCCAGACCAGGCTGTTTGTCGAGCCGGATCTGCCAATTAAATAGTCCCAGTCCAGGCTATAAGAGTGCGGCACGATGTAGCTAGTAAATTAAGAGAGTAAATGAATAGCGTGGACATTCAGACACAGCGTTTGTCTACTGCCTTTTTCGTTCACATCTCCCAACAGACCGGCTGATACTTCTCAAACAAAACAGTCGGATTAGCTTGACTTCGTTGTTGTGATCTTATTGTTTTGCTTCAAAGACCGAACTTACCTTGCCCGACTCCACTTTTGCAGGCCTATCAATCATGCGTTCGGGTTGCTGGCGGAGCCATCAGTGCGTCTCGATGTTAATCAGATAAGCAGGGCATGTTTTACACAGGTTTACCAGCCCACATCCATCACAGCACGCTCGTATTGTAATGGAGTAATTATTGTTATGTTGATTAAGCCACCTGGGTAATTAGCATTTTTGATTGCAAACACATCCGCAGGTGAATTCGACATAAACAAAACAACAACCCTAACAGCAGTCACTTTAAAACAGTTGGAAAAGTCGAGGCTCAATTTGAAAGCATGATGTCAAAGAAGTTTTTTTTCTAATCAACTGGCTACACTGATCTGTGGGAAAGATGGATGGTGCAGCCGTACGTTTCTTTTCCTTGGTTGTGTGCAGGCCTTTTGGGAGGAGATTGCAGGTGCCTGTGTTAGTAGAGGTGCACGATATTGAAACAGAGCTTGTATCATGATAAAAATAATATTGCCATTTCATCGCAGATTTTCAACACAGTTTTTCGATATTTGTTCTTCAGCAAATTGTGTCGAAACCAGACTTGAAAAACACTCAATTAGGACCAAAACTCTAAAATGAAACTGTATTAGGACACATTTATAATTTCCATACATTTTTTGATTCAGGCTGAGCAAAAAATGTGTCAATCGTAGTCAGATAGAAGACTTTAGTTATTTTGTGATTTACTGTGGCTTCTTGCGATGTGGATATTACATCACCCACAGTATTATTGCAATACGATATTTATGTTTTTGTGTTATATTATATTATTATAGTTCTGTTGTCCATCCATCCATCTTCTTCCGCTTATCCGTTGCCGGGTCGCGGGGCAGCAATCCAAGCCCAGATCGCACTGCACCAGTCCCTTATGGCTCCTCCTGCAGGTGGTGGATCTACGGGAGAACGACCCCATGACGCTCCATAGCGTCAGACCTTGATGGTCTCATCATAAGGGGCTTCTGAACTGCTCTTGGTCTGACCCATCAACTAGGACCTGTTTGCCATGGGCTTTATCAGGAGCATGAAGCCCCAGACAACAGCCCCTATTCACCTTATTCAGGAAGTTGCAATGGGGGCCGCCATTTTGTATTTCTGGTCAACTGCAGGTCTGACTTGAGCTGATATTGGCTTTGATTTTTGTTTTTGGTGAAACATGTAACATTTACAACAAACCTCTCTGTAAATATATCCGTCAGCTTTGGTCCTTTAGAGTTTCTCACAGACAATTAGCCAATTAGAGTCACAACAAAAAGGCAGAGATAATATCGCAAAAAACTTATTTTAGGTGACTTTTTTTTTTCATGTCGTCCATCCTCTGAAACTAAACCTGAGCCACACAAACTTATTTACTTTAAGCTTTTTTACAAGTTTTTTGTTGATTCCCTTTTTATTTTCTTCACTCTCTTCCATTGACAACAATGAAAATCTTAGCTCACATGAAGTGCTAATAAAAACAGGAAATGCTTTTACAACAAAAGTGGGCGGGGCAGAATAAGGTGGATAGCATCATTGGGGTGCTCAAACCCTTCCACCACGATAAAGCGGCGGTTCGAGGAGGTGAGTTCTGTTGCCTTTACTGTCTATTCTTCCACATATAAAGGAGTTAAAATACCGTCTATAAAATACCGTCTATAAAATACTGTTTAGTCGTGGGTCAAGACTGGACCAGCTTCTCTGCGGCAGAGTGGACAAGGTTATCTCAGAGGCAGCCATACCTCTTCAAACCCGCCATTGGGAGAAGCCCTTGCCCGCTCTGCCGCAGAGAAGCTGGTCCAGAACATGAACAATAGGCTTGTCTAATGTGGTGAAAATGATCCTTAATCTGGAAAATGGACGTCCAATGGTCTTGACCGCTTGATCCACTTTGCCTAAAACTTTCACTAATGAGAACTAGGAGTTTCATAACTTCAACACAATCTGTTTTAATGATACAATAGCCACACTTTCACTGCAAATAAAATAAATAAATGGTGTTAAAATTACCTTTGACCTGAATTTTTGAAATTTCTTCTTTTTTTTTCAATGCAAAATTACTCAACACAATTATACTACAGTGTTTAAAAGTTTTAAAAGATTTCATAATAATTGCAGCAGACTTGTAAATCAACTTGATGGCTCCAATTCAACACATTTGCACAATAATCATTTCTATTATATAATAAAGACTAAAAGACAAGTGGCCATTTCGGCGTAGCAAAATCTACCAATCAGTGCTATGGCCATCTCTAGTCTTTAAGTGTCTCATCTCATGTTGCAGACGCGAGGCTCGACTTAAGGCAGTGTCTCTTGCTTTGGGAAAACACATGTGTTGAAACAGTCAACAGAGCGGTGGGCTGCAGAGTGGAAGCTCCAGCGAACGCCGACTCGGGTTACTCCATATGGAAGCTGTGGCCACATGGTCCCCTCAGGCCCTGCAGCACAGACCACAGCTCCTGCCCTTCAGAGGGACAGGGGAGATGTCCAGACGCCATTGTAGATGTCTACGCTCTGTTTGGGTTTGTGTGAGCTGAGTGGCTTTTGGTGTGGGTTCACTGTTTTCCTTTGGCTGGTACCGCAGGCGTTCACATTTTCCCTATTCTAAAATACTTTTTAATTTTCAATATAACATGTTTTTTGAATTACATTTTCAGAATTATTTTTTAATGCACCTACACACGGTGAATGCCAAAACTGGAAACATATTTCCCCCATGACTGTAAAATAAAAGTCTAGATTCCAACTTCTGAGTTCAAGGTGGATAAAAATGGTTCAAACTGCACACAGCCGTGTCACTTTTCTCACAACTCTGTGGTACTAAAATGTTCAAGGCAGAGTTAACTTTGCCTGCAGACACACCAAAATTCAATCATGTGGTAGTATTGTGGTTTAGCCATCCTAAACATACTGCCATGTGATTGGCCCGAACCACCATATCTGTGTGTTTAGGAATGCAAGAAGGGTGCTCTGTAACAGAGAGAAGCACTTTGTTCATTATTACCTTGCCTGGCCAGCCAGTCTACACGCTTTACAAGACGTGTTGTCTGGGTGTCAGCGTCATCTCTGTGAGTTCAGAAGGAGGTGATGATTGACAGATGGATTAACCAATCAGAGAAAGGCATGGTTCGACCAACATTGCAGCTTATCGTGTGCAAAAACATTCAATTTAACAAGAAATATCACACTGAAAATTCTCCTCATTAGCCAAATAAACAAGCGATCTAAGAAGTTAGAACTTTACAAAGTCCGAGCAGAATGATACACAATGTGGGTGTTCAGACTTCCGCATTTAAGCGCCAACTTACAAGTCTGCATCTGTGATTGGCCCGATGTTCACAACATCGTGCAACGATAGGCTGTGAGCAGCCGTCCAGATGGTTCTTCTTTTAACCAGAAAGGAGGAGCATATGGCTGGCCAGGCTAATTTTTACCTACCAGATATGGTGGTGTTTTGCCCAATCAGCGCTAAGTATTCTGCTGAATGTCCCTCATTTCTGCAAAAGGATTTGATGGGCGCAATCCTAGATTGATATTGTGAACCCACTTTAGAGTGCTAAACATTATTAATCTAGTCTAATCTAGAGCAGGCATGCACATCCAAGAAAAAACACACAAATGCCACTTTCTGAGGGTGAACCATTCGGAACAAATCCGGTGATGGTTTATGGGCTTTGAAAATGCATAGGGCAGTTTTGTATTACACAATATAATTCATTAAATATAGATTGGAGCACTTACAGTATGCAGTAGAGGAAGAAACAACCAAAGAGCAGGATTGCTTAAATGAAGCACTCTGGTACCATATGTTTTTGACAAGGGAACAACGTTAACATGGTTCAGGCTAAAAAAGATGATTTTGCTGCTAAGTAATGATTCCAAAATATTTTTAAGCAACTATCTGTTTATAGCTGCCTTAGCATCCACACAGACACACACAGATCTGTCATGTCATGTCGCCCTACATTCACGCGCTCATACAGTGTTGCAGCGTATTTGTGAGTATTAAATGACTGTGAACGCCCTGGTCCCAGTGGTTCCCGGGCAGGGGAGACAAAGCGGAGCGAGCTGGGGGCTGGTGATGTGATGCTGGGGGTATGATGAGCTGTGGTGCTCATCCATCAAGACCACTTACCCGCCATAGGATCTGCTCTATAGCTGAGGGGGCAAATCCAGTTATAGGCCCACATCTGCTGATACCCGCGGCTTCATTAGAGCGCCCGTCTGCTTAGACAGCAACTATACGGCATCATACACGGCACCAAAATCACACCGATGTGCTGGAGATGTTGGCGAACATTGGGTCAAACAGGTGAATCTGTTGCAAACGTAAAGTGGGTTGGTGGAAGTGTCCATTTTCTGCCGTGTTTGGGTCTGCACTGTTTTGTTTTATGGTTAAACAAATAGAAGATGGCCCTTTATACGACCTAATACCGCTACAAAATGCATTTTCCCTACTTTTTCTAAACTTAAAAGTACTTCGGTAGGAGTCCTTTTGCTGACTAACCTCAAAAGTTATTCATTCAAGCAATTGGAGTGGCAAATATGAGCTGCTATAAACTGCTGTAATACTTTTAGACTTTGAGCTCTGCCAAATAAAATCAAATATATAGCCAGGATGAAAATGGAAAGAGATCTTGTTTACTTTCTAGATGTATTCCATTGTCGCGCGCTGACTATGCACTCTCATAAGCTCGTCCATTTTTATGTCAGCTCAAATAGAGAGGAGGATATAGCTTTCATGAGAAAAAGAAAAGTTCCAAATATACAGCAAAGGGGATGGTCCAGCACATTTCACTTCTGCAAAACATTTTTGCAAAGTTTTGATAGCCGAGTTGCCAGAAAAACAGATGTCTATCGGTGCATTTGCATGGGGGAAGTATTGTACCGTTTGAGAGGTATTATCAATCTGTAGGTGTCCAAAACTAGGACTGGGCTTTGACAGTGGTAGATACAAATCACTGTGTATTGATTGGATGAGCGAGAATACAGTAAACACACTCGAGTAAATACAACAAGTACAATGGCAAAATCCATGTCCCCACCAAATTGAACCGTGCTCAAGTGACCCACTCCAGGTGATGAAGTACACAGTCTTCTCCATCAAGAGCAGCAGGGCTTTAGCAAGTGATTGATGTGACCGCCATTTTATCCTGACGTTGAATACATTGTGTCAGTGCCGCAGAAGACTTGCTGTGATTAGCCCAACAAGAATGTAGCACATGGGGGCCCTCCAATAATAATTATTCACTATTCTAATGAATGTGTCTTGCTTCACAGCTCAAAATTACATAAATAAAATAGCCTAAATACTAATTAAAAGTTGAAAGTTCCATCCATCTTCTTCCGCTTATCCGTTGCCGGGTCGTGGGGGCAGCAGTACAAGCTGCCTGGATCACATGGCTCCAGTCCCTTATGGCTCCTCCTGCAGGTGATGGGTCGACAAGAGGACGGCCCCTTCACCTCTGGGCGATGTAACCGGCCTTGATGGTCTCTCATCATAAGGGGCTTCTGAACCGCTCTCTGACCCAACACCTAGGACCTGTTTGCACAAAGCCCCGGACAACATAGCTCCTCGGATCATTCGGGTGCTCAAATCCCTCCACCTATTGTGGTGGAGGGGCGGTTCGAGAAGGGGAAGTTGAACGTTAACTTAGGACACGGTCATGTAGAATCAGTCTAGTAAACTGTAACATCAGCCTGCCCAGAGACTACAGGTGGAAATTACCATTTTTGCTATAACCTGGTACAATGCATCTTTCCTTTGTGTCATTGTTAAATTGTACAGTGTCCCTGTACAAATAAAATACATACAATACCAACAATGTGAATTTACTTTCAAACTCTATTCTTTTCATAATACTTAGATAGACCTTGGGGAGCCTCTGCATTTCCTATGAGCAGAGCCGCCTTATCCAACGGGCTAGCAGGGGCTGCAGCCCAGGGGCCTACCACAGTCAAGGGCCTATGAGAATTAAGGAGAAAAAAAAAAAGAAAAGTAAGTCTCTAACCCATTCCTGTAGGAGTTATGACATTTTAAAGAAATAATTAAAATGGCCAATCCAGCCACTAGGGGGCAGCCACGATTTTTTTAAAGGAAGGAATTCCACACCTGTCCAGCAGAAGGCACTGACACTGTCTTAAGGCCATACTGCCTTTGCTCCGCATAACTTGTACTATTCACTTATAATAGTTCTGGAGGCGACTCGTACACTGAGACAGAAATGTCGTGAAAGAAAAAGTTCGTAAGCGTTGCACAGAAGAGAAAGGCGCGAAAAGAAAAAGAGTGTTGCGATAAAGAGCTGATGAGCTACGTACCAAGGCAGCTCCATTTTGTAGGATATAGGGTTAAGGTTGGCGCTGAGGGGGACCTACAATCCTGGGTAAGCCCCGGGGCCTATGGGTGCATTAAGGTGGTCCTGCCTATGAGGCCCACTTTGAGAACCATGACATCCTCTATATAGAATATAATGAGAAAGTCAGTCTGTATAGTCCAGTTTTAGAGTGAAACCAATTTGAGTGCATCTATGCTCAACAATTATTATATATTTTCCTCATCATATACAGTAGTATAGAGCTGTGTTAATATATTCTCAAGCATTGGCATTGGCAACCTGTTTTTGGATGCTTTGGGGCCTTTTATGAAATATGCCAAAATGATGTCCTGGTGCATGATGTTCAAGCAACCCAAAATGTTACAACCCAGTATAGAAAACACTTTTGACACATTTAATAAGAGTCCACGAACATGAAAACAAACCTGTGTTTAGCTTCAAAGACTTTCACAGTCTGAATAAAAGCTTGTGTATCATCTGGAGCTTTTTTTCCCTTAAGCATTTGATTTCTGACAGTTGGAGCAGAGCCACTGAGGCCTGACGTGTATGAATGATGGCACTTAGTGAGAAGAGACCGTCCACAGCCCATTTAGCTCCATCCTTCACACTGGAGATGGCAGGATTAGGGCCAGTCACTGCCCCTATGCACTCTCAGCCTCTGCATGTTGTTTGTGCTCTGGCTGAGATGAAGGCGCATGCTGGCTGTCTACGTTACTGTGCCATAAGGGTACTTCCTCCACATGGGTTGCATTTCCCTCTTATCTAGATTCTCCCAGTAATCTAAACTAGTGTTTCAACAGTGTAGGCATCTCAATGTACAGAGCGTTCATCTAATAATGGGAATGTGGTTGCAGTATGCCACAGGTTCGTTCGCAAAATAAGTTTGGCAAATGTCTCACCAGGACAGGTCTGAATACTGATTAAAAAAAACAAGCACTTTTGGGTCTAACGCTGTTTTTAGGTCATGTTTTATGTACTTAAATGGGTATAATAATGTGAGAAAAACACCATACGCTTCAGAGACAGTCGAGGTATGAAAAAATGTGTCCAATGATGGTACAATGATCGGTGACATCAGGACAAACAATCTCAACACTAGAGAGTTGGTAAAATAGCAATTTCGTTGAATTTTAACACGCAATGACAATAAAGGAATAATAATAACGCCTTGCTGCTGCTACTGGCAAAGTTGTGTCCAATGGTTACTAAAGGTTATAGGCTACTACAATGCCTAAAACAAACAATACATGTTCGCAGATCAATTTGAGGGTGCTGGGGGTTGCCACGCTGGTACACTTCACACACGGTCTTTTCATCATCATCATCAGCAACATCAAATGACTGTCAGTGACCCCGGTGTCGAGGCATAAGGATATAATAATGTGGTGGTATTGCATAATGCGGCTTAACACACCTGCAGGGTCTCTACTCGACTGTTGCAATGCTAGATCAATGTATTGTCTCCACGAGTCTTTTGTTATTAGTGACACCTGAGAACCCCAGCTTGAGAAACATTGTTATCGCCTTTCGTCAAAGCTTTTTTTACAGTTAATGTGCATTGATCAGAGGTGTTGTTGAGGGTGACTGTGAGCCTGATGAGTCTCAAGCACCAGCGCAGATCCACAGATAAACCCATGACTGAACGGGCCTTATCTCGGTGCATTGAAAGGGGAGCCATGCTGGTGCTGTATATAGCATTTATGTTCGGCGGCTCACACACTCTTGGCCTTTCCTCTGGTTTATTATTATGGGCCAACATCAAGGCTCACCTGGGCACACCATGGGGGCTCCTTCACACGCTCTGAAAGAGACATCCTGTGAAAACCCACCATTTAGATCACTATCATCAAGTACGTCGCACCAGTGTTTCATGCGATCTCCCGTATATATTATGGTTTGTTTCCTCCTCGTAATGGTTTTAGATTTTATTTTCCGTTATTGCTTCAGTTTCAGTCTTGCTGGAACCCTGCAGCCCAGAGAGGTCAAAGCTACGATCTCCGGATGTGACCTGAATCCACCATAGCTGTGAGTATATGAGCGATGTGATGTTGGCAATTAAATTAAGTAACTGTAGTTCTATGATAGGCCAAAACATGTCATCAATTTATTTTTGTAACGCCCAATATCACAACAGGAGTCATCTCAAAAGTCGGTATGGACAAAAACAAGTCAATATCAGACATCAAGAATGATCGAAATAAGTCACACACAAATGATTGTCACAACCAGATGTAATGTCTCGTAAATAAGTAAATCGGACATAACAAGCTTAGAGAATCCCACATCCTTAGACCCTCCTCCACGGCGAGGAACAACCCTTAAAACCACATGGGAGAAAATTAGGAAACCTCGAGGGGAACCATTTTGGGGAGGGATCCACCCCTATGGACGGATGGGACTCATGTACTGCTGCGGCTTTGTTTAAAAACAGCAAGTTACGGACGAAACAGATAGATCACGCAGGAAACGGACAGAAAGCTCTATGCGTATTCATATGCTTGGGACTGTAGTTGATTGCGGTTTCACTCAATAAGATTCAAGATTCTTTATTTGTCAAACCATGTGAATGGTTCGAAATTATGTTTCTCTCATCCTTGATTGTGGAGCGGGGGGAGGGGAAAGAGGGGAGGGAGGGAGGGGAGGGAGT